>PPHD01021309.1:0-13301 GCA_002909625.1 Bambusicola thoracicus | reverse complement strand
GGGTCATTTCCTTCTGCATGGGACAGCCAAGGGGGAGACCGTGAGAAAAGGCATGAAACAGTCAAAGATAGAAGCGAAAGCTAACAGCCTGGGACTCTTCTTTCATGCAGATTGTACTGTGGTCATTATTTATCATTCCTCTGCAGATATAATATACTGGGAGTTGACACTGAAAAACTGGATGGAAGCTTTCTTTCAGCAAGTTTGACCAACTAAGGGAACAAACAAAGAACGGATTCTCAACAGCCCTGCATCCCCAGCTGAAAAGTGGGTGCTTTGTCCTGCTGGGAGCAATGCCTTAAGGGACAGGTTGTTCAGTTCCATCCTTGGATCACTACTGGGAGGCGCAGCGTCCAAGGCCACAAGGGCGTTCAGCCCAAACGTTCAAAAGATTTGCTCTGGCCTAAAACTAGAAATGGATTTGAGATTGCTCTTACGCTGTGGAAATGTTAGTCCCACTGTGAAGACATCAATGATTTCAGTGGAACGATTCACACATGGAAAATGCAGAACACACACATGTTTTGGGACCAAGGCTTGAGTACCACGCCTCAGCTGTCCCTTGGGTTGCACTTCTGTCCCTAGTTGCTCTGCCAACATCAATAGTTTCACGCCAGAGCAAAATGGGAGCAACATTGGGGAAAATCAGAATTCAGATCTCTATTGATGGTGTGTTTTGTGTGAACAGCTCTAGGATGAATGGGTGAGTGCTCCACAAAACGTAACCTCTGTACTCAGAGTTAACAGTGTGAGAAAATCTTTAAACTTCCATGGGTGGAAAGCTCCTGAACACATAAACATGAATAAAAACTACACTGGTACTTACTACTTCCTCATACAGTGTGTGAATCCTCCTGTGAATGATAATCAGGCTGTATATAAGTAGAAAAGGGGCATGCCCAAGTTCTCAGTCTCATTGAGATTTCTGAGTGGTAAGAGATAGGATTGGGTTTGGAAAAGAAAAATAGTTATTTACTCCCTGCCAAATACCCACAAAGGACATGTCTGTATTACAGAGCATGTGGTGAGGAAAATCTGCTTAGAGATTACAAGCTTCTAGTATGTATTGTGTCACATACGTGCAGGCTTGTTGTATAGATGGCTCGGAGCTGGTTAAAATCACACACAGGAAATTTTGGGTAGGTTTACACTTAAAGTTAGTCTAAATCAATTTTTGGTGAGATTTTCAAGCAGTTTAATTGCATCCTAGCAGGGAGTTTCAGGTCCTGATTATACAAACCCTGTCTGCATCTGTCTCCACTGAAGAGAAACAAAGAAGTGGAACTGTTTTAAGAGCTGCAGGCAGCTTCCTTGCACATACAGAGGGGATTCTCTGCAGTGTAACTTGTGGGGAGGAAGATAGAAACAAAATTAGCAGGGCTTGGAAAAAACAGCTTCCCAGCAGGCAAATGCCCAAGCTGCAGATTACTAAGGAACCTGTTGTGACCTGTAACTCAGAGCATCTAGAAATGACAATGACAGTCACCAGCACTGTTGTGCGGTGGCTTTATACAGACAGTACTATTCAAGTCAGTCTCTCTCTAGAAGTGGTCCTCAGTCCAAGCTATTTCTTTGTATTTTTCAATCCCTTAAAAGGCTGCAGCAATGGCTCCTGGGTCTGCCACAGCACAGAGCTGCTCCTATGAGGCTGTGCTGCCAGCAAAGGGGTTTGGCTTTCCAAGCTGCTGTCTCGGGGTGGGAAAAGCCAAGACAAAACAATAAAACCAAATACTTCATCATCAAGTTGGGAGAAAAGCATTTACTTCTTTACCACGATCACGTATCAGGAACATTTCATCAGAGGCTCACTGAGATCTCAAATGTTTCCAAAGTCAGGCTTACTGCATTTTCTTATTATTCTTTCACGTGTCTTAGGTTTCAACTGCATGCCCAAAACTTAAGTATTATTTATAAGAACAAAATTTCCCTCTGCAATGATGCCGTCATCAGAAGGAGGCTTCCAAGATCAAAATATAGGGTTTGATGAGAAATGTCTGCTTAAAATCCCATTTTCAGCAACAGCACCCTCACGTTAACAGGCTTTGCATCGTGCCCTGCTGGTGCCTGAAAGCAAAAGATCCATTCTGAGCCCACAGTACTGTATTAACAGAAGCCAAGCAGTGGAGTTTGTCATCTCCTTTCAAAGGAGAGAGAGCATCTCGAAAACCTGATGTGTTTGTGTGTGACCCCATGCACAGGATTTGTGAAGCTGCTCACGTGCTTCTCAGCTATAGGATAGGAATGCTGCCCGATTAAGGAGCAGCAAGGCTTAGCTTCACAAGTCAAGAAAAACATTGCCAATGGCAGCACGTTCAGCTTATCTTTGGCCTGAGATGCTGGAACCAAAGGCAATCAAAGCTGCTTTTGGAAAAGCTAAACATCTTTTTTGCTTGGCCATTTGGCCAAGATTACTTGAATTTATCCTATTCTTTTTTGGCCTCATGTGTGCATGGGGTGACAGTGGTTGTGTTTGGCATAACTGAGTTGCTGGTTTATATCTGTCTCGTGTGTATTGAATGGAAATTCTCTTGTAATGACATCAGATTAATTCATCTCCAATACGTTGTGAATTTAAAATGGATCGTTTACCTCTAACATTACTTCAATTTTTACACATTTTTCTTTCTGGAGTTGCATTCACATTCAGAACAGGTTGTGTGCATACATATGATAACTATATGCAACGTAAATCCTTTTCTCCACATGCAAGTATAAGAACATACATACCAGGCAGCTGGGTCGTATTCAGCCCAGACACGAACAAACTCATCCAAATGATGGGGCCCAAGGATGGAGGAGTCTCTTGTCAAGTATTCAAAGTTGTCCATGATTACAGCCACAAATAGGTTCAACATCTGCAGGGAAGAAGCAGTTATGAAGTTAGGCGGAATACTTGTTCAGCAAGTTTGCATGGCTCTTGACCATGGAGAGTTTGGCAGCATCTCTATCACTGGTGAGGTTCTACAGCATGGCCACAGACTGGTGGAGCAGTGCATCTGTCGCTGTTTCACCAACTAGATTGTGCCAGCTCTTCCAGCACTTTGATATCAAAGCAAATCAAGACAAAACAGCTGGAAGAAAAGCCGCTCTTCTGCCTGAACATCCTATATTAGGCTTGTAACAATTCAAACCTTTACGATTCCCCTGAAAGACAAGGGCAGGACACACAATAAGCTCCTCTCCCTCGTGGCTGCTAACAGAACCCAGAAAATATTAAGAGCTTCCTCTTATTGAAGCCAGAGGAACAGACACAAGGATTTCAATGGGAAAAGATCAAGCCACAGCTGGAAGAGCAGGAGGGAGGATGGAAATGGATGCTCCTGTGCCAAATAAAGTCCTGATGGACAAGAAGAACATTTCCATCTTTTTGTCCCTGCTGCTGCGAGTGCTGCTGCTCTGAGCCATGGCAGCAAATAGCAAAGATAAGCTGAATGTGGCCATCCCCAGCTGATCTGCATCTGCCGGTCATTAAAAGAAAATCAGTGGAGGTTTGGGACTTATGGAGTCTTCATGTCCCTGAGCAATCTGGAAAGAGGAAGAGGTCTTAATATTGGAGGGGGCACAATTCACTGCTGCAGACAAGCACAGTCCATAACAAATCACCGTATCCATATGCTGATGCAGAGACACCCAAAATAGCTCTGGAAACACCAGCAATGCTACAGGTACCCCATACGTATCACAGTACCCCCAGAGAATCAATAGGTAGTAAAACCTGTGTGAGTTTTTCCCTTGATCCCAAGCCCCTTGCATCACTCCCAGCTCCAGCTGTGGCTCGGTACAGTTCTCCCTTGCTTGCATAAAGCTGCTTCTAAAGTTTCTGTATTTTTTTTAATTTCAATTTATACTTTTCGACAGCGTAAATTTAAAGGAGAAAAATGATGTCAGGCTGGACATCCACAAAGAGCTAGAAACCGTATTGAAAAGCAAACACATTACCCAATTTCCCCCCAAATCCGTGGCGTAACAACACCCAACAAGCCATAAAAAATGTTTCCTCTTGGCAGGGCTGCAGCTCTGCAATGCTTTAATCGCCCGTGGGGAACCACACGTTTCCTTGCAATGAAGTGTTGAGCACATTTGAAGACATGAGTTCCAGCCCTGGCTGCAGCAGCCCAGCAGCTTGGCATTGAAGCTCCTGGTCTGGGAGCTGAACATCCTCCCTCAGCTCTTTTTGGGCTCCCCACTTGCCCTGCCAGCAAATGAGGTTTCCATGGGAGTTCCAGGAGCTCACGCAAAGCCATGTTCAAAGCTGTATTTCACACAGATGTGCCCCAGCCTTCAGGCCTGCTACTGCAGCTCAGGGCTGATGGGAGCCAAGGAGGCAGAGCTGATATTTTGAATTATGATTACTGCTATTATTATTATGAAATAAACAAGTTTAGGAGCAATGATGCTCTTGAAAATACCAATGCGAACACCTGACTTTTGGGGAAGGATGTGTGCAGGGAAGGATTTAGGCTTTGAAGTATAGGGTACAATCTGTAAATGGAGCATTAACTTTCAGGAGCTTTCAGGGCTCCACGTTTTTTAATATATGCAGAAGAAATAATCCCCGGGATGTCAAAGGGGCAACAGCAGCTGGACAAAGGATCTCAATAGGGGCCATTAAAGTTGGTCTATCTATACAGGACATCAAACTGCCACGTGTACCTCTTTTTCCTGGGGAAAGGTTTCTGATGATAGCAGGGATTAGCTGCACAAAGCATCAAATCTTATATTTTAAAGCCAAGGCATGAAACCGAAAGCAGGTTTGATAGGTAGCTTTGGGGGACTTTTTCAGAGCCATGATTTTTATCTCTTGCTGCTTGAAGTTTAATTGGGTCCCTGTCCCCGGTTTTCAATTCCTCTGTCCCAGCAACGCAGAAAAGATCCAAACCCTGAGAGCAGAGGGCTTTTTATGCACACGAGTGATTAGAAAGACATCGGTACGTACTGAAATCTTAAAGCCAGCCCCTTATGACAGCCATGGGCACAAATAGAGTACAAAAGCTCCATGTACTTTCACATCTAAAGGTTTCCTGACACTGTGTCAGAAGAAAATGCATTTATTTGGTAAAGAAAACAAAGCATGCCATCAAGCAAGCGTGGTGCTATCAGCTGCCTGCTGCAAGCACTCCTCAACCAATGTTATCTTGGCCTTTCCCATCCTGCCCTCCCCATCCCCTTCTTTAAAGGACCACGTTACAAATCAAGACAAAACAGATTAATGCTTAATTCCAAATATTAGATCCCCTGTGGGAAGAAAGATAAAACCTTTCCCTTTAAACTAATGACTAAATGGTCTCTTTGGGGATTAAAGGGATTTTAGCACCAGGATGATAAATAGTTTTTAGCAAAGCGGGCGCATAACATTGTATAAATCACAATTAGGGAGAAGAAGGAAACAAGGGGGTGGGGATGGCTTGGAGCTTCCCCAGCATCTGCCTTTTGGGGACTGGCTTACCAGGAAGGAGCAGAGGAAGATGAATGACACGAAGTAGAAGTAGGCGAAGTCGCTGCCGCACTCGTTCTTGGTGAGGCCGGAGAGTGGGTCGCAGGCCCTGTTGCTCAGGCATGACAGCATGATCTCGTGCCAGGCCTCCCCCGTGGCACTCCTGTGGACAGGTAGGCAGAGGGGTGTGAGCTCATCCCCACCTGTTAACTAAGGTAATTAGGAGGTGGGGAGCGCCCAGGTGGAGGGAGATATATTTGCATTAAGAGTCTGAGCTGCCAACCTGCTGTCATGAGAAATAAAGGAGAATATTTCTGTCTGTTGCATGGAGGTGAAGGATACCAAACAGGCTCAGGTAAGCCAAGCTAGGTTGGTTTCAGGGAGGATAAAATCAGACTGATTTAAACAAGTCAATAGCAAAGTGGAAACGTGAATAGATGCAGTTCCCATTGCCTCCTTTTGAAGCACCTGATGTTTCTGTTCTAGCACTGACTGCAAGCCCAGCTGAGACACTGGGAAACAAATGCAGCCTTCTCCACTGGAATCCCTCATTTCTCTTGTCAGAAGGTGCAGAAGCACCAGGAAAGTCTGGCTTGTCACAGGGGTCTTATGTCTGGGTCACCCAGGTTTACTCCATCCTGTCCCTTCTCCCCCTCATTTTGGGTATGAAAGCTGAACTAGCAGATAGGTATATCCCTAAACAAATCCTAACTTCTCCCTTTTACTGTGGGGAAAAAATGTAATCAAAAGGAAAACACTGGCAGGCCCAGAGAGTCTGTCCTCAAAACAAAACAACCCCAGCAACACGTGTGCATGGATCAGAGGCAGGGGGATCCCCATGTTTGCTGATGTCAGCTTTTCACATAACTTCAGGATTTCCCCCAATAATTTCTGCACCATGCTCAGAGGTGGCTTTAGGGCCACCCCACACCTTCATGAAGAGCATAGCCCGTTGCAGTGCTGCCCACAGCTACACAAAGTGGGTGCAAAGCTTTTCATTCTGCCACTGAGACTTCAGATATGAAAAATACCCTTACAGTCACACAAGGTGTTGAACCCGCTTCCAAACACAATGAATCCCAGTGAGCAGCAGCACTGGGCAAAGACCCTGGGCTGAGCCTGGGATATAGGAATCCTTATTTACCCCACAGTAATAGCAATGGGAGTCAAAAATTTGGACACTGAGCCAGGCCATAAGCTTTGCTCCTGGGCTCTAAGATGACCGGGTGCCCACTGCAAACTTCAATAGCTCCTAGATCACTCTAGTTTATATAGCTTAAGATGCCAGCAGCATTTAGTCCTTAAACCTCACTCCCTCATGCAGAGACCTGCTTCCCATCACAGTCCTGCTGCCTCTGCCCACACCCTCCCACTGTGTGGCATTCAGAGTTTTGGTTGGAGTGGTTATTCTGAGCTGGAGAACTGCATTTCCACTTGGCTTCACAGAAACTATGCAAACCCAGACCTATGCAGGATATCATTACCAGCACCAAGACACAAAGACTTATTTGCTGCTCACCTGCAAGCCTTGTGGTATTTGATATCTGCTTACCTGAACAGAAGCATCAGGGCTTGAAGGAAGGTACGGAAATTATTGTGCCGATTGATGGAGGTTTCGTCATTTAGTGCAATGTTTCCAAATACCTGCCACAGAAAGCAGAAGGGGTTCAGGGCAAATGCAGCCTGCTGTAGCATCACGTGTGAGTCAGGAGCATAGATGGATCAAGTGAAGTTAGGAGAAAAGGTAGGAAAAGGATTTGCCCTGCTTCAAGGCAGATAGAAGTGTGTCGTGAGGATCAAATGGCAGAAAAACATCAGATTAATGTTCTTCATCTTCATGCTGACCTTTTCCAACACCACTGTTCAGCTCCAGCGCAGGCTAGGAGAAATTCCTCATCTCCTTTTGGGAGGAAGTGGTGCCCAAAGAGCTCATTGGGCACAGCCTTGTGCCCTGCTGGCACCCACAGAGGTGTCCATCAGTAGGTACCCACAGAACAGGACCAGGGCTGCAAGCCCATGCTCTCCCACTTTACACCCACACATTTGGATTGGCAGTAGGTTCAAGACTTGGCAGTAAGGACATAAAAAAGTGACCCCTTTTTGCTCTTCCAATTCCCCAACCACCAGGCAGGAGGTGCTGATTTGCCTCATTCTAAGTCAGATACTGATGCTGCTGCAGAGGCAATAGCACACCCTGTTCCCATGGGACAAAACCAGGCTACTTACAGTCAGTATTGAAGCCAAAATTTTACCTGCATGCCAATAATGGCATAGATGAAGAAGAGCATTGCAATGAGAAGACACACATAAGGCAAGGCCTGTGGGAAAGAAGAAAGTATTAACATCAGTAAACCTGTATTAGCCAGTAGCATTTAATTCCTGGGCAGCACTGCGCTCTGTAGCATTTGTCCCTCAGGTAAAGGAGCTGGGAAAAGAAAAACAATCCTGGAAGCCTTTGTCAGACAAAGCCCTGGAAGCAGGTATTCATCAATTACAAGCCAGACTGTGTTTTCCAAGAGCTCTGTACACATTCTTGCAAGCAGATAAGCAGTAACCAGGAAAAACACAGTAAGAAGCTCTGCAGCAGGCACTGTGACTACCAGCAGGCACTGGCGCTTCCCGTGCATAATTACAAAGGGACAAACCTTAATTTTTAATGACCTTGCTATAAATTTAGTATGAGAAAACACATATAGCCAAGGAACGAGTTCCTGCTCTGAATTAGGCACAGATTGCACCCCAAGAGGGTAAAAAGGTTCTGAGTTTTCATGAGAAATCAGTGAGTGCTGCAACATAATTATATCGCATGAGCTGGGAATAACAGCTAGTTTGCACTCAGGCTAGATGAAGAAGCAATTAATGCCTCTTAATTAAGCAATAGTTGCAAAGATGCAAATCCCTGCCCTGGGGCTGACCATAGGAAGCCTGGAGTCAGGGGTTACGCAGCCCATGGCCGAGGATTGATTGGTCTCTGCTGGGAACCTCTGCACGTGAGCCAAAGATGAGAGTGCAGCTGAGAGAGTGGATGAAAGATGGAGAGACAGATCCCACTGCAGTCAGGCAGTTGTGGCCCATCAGACCAACGCCACCAGCCCAGGTGCTGCAGTCTCAGCCTTTGGGTGACATCAGGTTCGTGTTCCCCTGTTTGGCTCTCTGTTTGCAGAGGGGCAGAGTGGGACTGCAGCCTATGCCGAGTGCAGTTTGTTAGTAAAAGGCACATCTAGAACAACATACTTTGGTTTTGAATCATTACCAATGTACTAAGGACCTGGTACCTGCCCAAACTACTTAGAGACTGAGCCTTGGCTGAGCCCCCTCTGTCTGATCCACCCAGAATTATACAGTCCAAGAACACTGACCTGGGTGGGAACATTTCATATCCACAAACCCCATGTCTCAGCCTGTGGTGGAGGCTCTTGGCTGCAGCAGACCTCATTAGTCATTAGATGAGAGCAGCAGACCTGTTACCTCCCTCCACGCTTATGGAAAACATGACCCAACAAATCTCATTGCTTGTGTCCTTTAAGGCATGGCATACTCACATCCCAGCCCTTTCCCATTAGTTGTTGGATGGGTGAAAGCATAATGTAGTAACTGCATGTGAGAGCACCAGTTGCCTCTCTGGGGACTCTCATGGGCAGAAAAGCGTAATATAGCACTCTCTCTGATCCTGGCCGTGGGATGGCAGCATGGATGCATCTAGTTCTTCTCCAGGCCACTTGTGGAAAGAAGAAATTGCTGCGTTCCCATCTTTGCCCTCTTAAAACTTTCGCCTCTAAGATTTAAAATTCCTAAGAGAAACTTCCTTCCAACCAGCTCCAGCCCTGAGCTGCAGTCACGTCCATGCTCTGAGTGAATTTTGGTAGTAGCAATGGCTTGGGTTTCTCTTCCACTCAGTTCTACCAAAACTGAGCCACGTGGTCAAATTACTCTGGTTTAACATGCTACCACACCTCTGCTGACTGAGCACGTCTCTTAACCTACACAACAGTGAGGTCAGATAAATTAACTTCAGTTGGCGCTTGCTGCATGCAAATAGCAGGCATGAGGGCCCTCAGTAGTCACACTGAGTTCTCCTTATGCTAAAACAAGAGAAGCTTTTGCATGAGGATTTTGTGGTGGTCTCAGCGACAACCTCAGCTTTGCACACTAGTGTCAGTGCAAAATGAGTATTACTGCAATTGCACTGTGGAGATAGAGAGAGGCAGGGAGCTCTTTGATGCTCAATGGCTGACGTTGGAGACGTGCAGAGCATCTCACGTGCCTTTTCCTGTCTCCCAGAGGCCCAACACTCACCTTAAATGACTGCACAAACGTCCAGAGCAAGATGCGGATAGTGTAACCCTGGCGAAGGAGCTTGATAAGTCTTGCTGCCCTGAAGAGCCGCAGGAAGCTGAGGTTGATGAAGTTGTCCTGTGGAAAGTAAAGGTTTTGTGTCCTTCAGAAATTAACGCGATGAGAAACCACAGCCCGCAAAAAAGAAATTAAAATTACCAGCTTCACGATCTAAGCAGCAAATCGGCCACCAGAAAACCTTCCAAAAGAAACATTCGTCAGTGCAGATCACTCCACATGCAGCAAGTATGAGAAAATCCCTCTCCACAAGAGCCCTCCCCTCTATCCTGGGTCAGTGACAGAAAAGGAAATGGCCCTTTCACGCTGTCCATGGAGGTCCTGTTTTCTTTGAGTAAGGCAGATTTTCTCCCCTAAAGGCTCAGGGAGAGGTAATGGTGCCATATTATTTTGTAAAGAATGAGACTGAAGTCTTGGTCAGCTTGCTTTTCTACCATGAATTGAACTTCAACCAAGACAGCAGCGACAGACTGCGCATGTAGCCTCTACTATAGTAGAGAAAGGCATTGTCCAGTGAAGATTAAAGCATCCTTGTAAAATAGGGATGTTTTCCAACCTGGAGATATAAAGTATTTATATCCAACTTGTGACTGGACAGGCTCATCAAGGTGAAATGGCACCAGCAAGACTTTGGAAGATGGATCACTGGTAGCAAATTGGTTGGGGAAGGTCGAGTGTACAGCAGCAGGCAGGTGCCTTAGGAGCCTGCTGATTATCTCATTATTATTAAACGTTCTCTCACGGGTGGATCAAAGAACTACTGGAGATGGGGTCTGATTTCCATTCGTTTTGTGTGATTCTCCCCACCCCACACCCCCATCTTTTCTTTCCTTTATGGAAAGGAGGTTGCTTGCCCCAGCGAGCTAATCTAGAGAGGGTTCTTTCCAAAACAAAACATGCAAAAGCCAGATCCCTCTTGCCCTCCTGTTTTAAGGAGATGAAAAATATCCCCGCATTCTGTACCTACTCCAATTCACTTGTTTGTGAATCTCTGATCACAGCCACTCATTTGACTGAGTTAACTAAAGAGAGAAAACAGCTCGCTTTCAACTGTCAAACAGTGGAGGGGAAGATACAGTCATAAGGAGCTCTTATTGGTAAAGATGAGCAAAGCCAGTCTTTCTCTCGTATCATCATTTTAGCAGGAGACACCCAGTCATATTAAAGTGACCCACATTTCTTGCTCATTTTGCTACAGAGCTCATGCTGAATTTGAGGGGGGGCTTGTTGGATCTATTTGTTTACTTAAATGCCAGCTCAGTTTTTGGGCCATTAGCATCGCATTCCACCAATCCCATCAAAGAGTTCAAGAAATCAGGCATGCACTTGGTTTCTCTCATGTTAAAAAGGCAAGCAGCTCAGAGTTAGGCACAGACCATATATCAGACTTAATCCTCAAATAAAGAGAAAAGAGTAAAGCACAGGTATGTTCCATGAAAGAGCAGACAACACCGAGCTCATTCAAGTCAGCAACAGAAAGCAGCTCTGGCAGGCAAAACACAAGCAAGGATTCCCCTGGGTTGGTCAAGGTCAGTAAAACAGGTGCTACAATTCAACACCTGTCTCTTAGCATCAGCATCTGTTTTATTTTTATTGCATTGGATACAGTCCCTTCACAACATACTGGTTGAACTCACCTTGGGTAAAGGCTGTACAGAGCCAGGGACAGAGCGTGGCTGCGTGACCGAGGTGCCACCAGCAGCCTGGCCCTTACTGTCCTGATGGGGTGCATCCAGACCAGGGCTAAGGCTTAACCCAGAGCCCACTGCAATCCCAGGCATTTTCCCCACCTGCAGGAACTGGATCAGCCTTATGTGATCCTGTCCGTGGCACTATTGCAAGTCAGGCCAATTATTACCTTCATAGCATCACTGGAGCCTGATCTTCCTCATCACAAGTCTAAGGCTCCTCCAAGGAGCACGCACACAGGCAGCATCTGCAGGATCTGGCTCTCTGTGTGTTGTTGCCTTACTTCCCTCTTCCCACATTAATACAGCTTAGCACCAAACCTTTACTCTGCTCAGACTTTGCTCTAACCTCCTGTCACGGTTAGCATGATGCTCCACATCTGCTTTGGTCAGGCCTCACACACGACATCCTTGTGCCAACTGAGACTTTCCACATGACAGTTTTTGTATGAGCAGTACAAAATGGGGGCTTCAAAACTGTCCATGCACGTCTACAGATTTCCACTGCTTTTTATCCCAGCTTCGAATCTTCCCTTTTTGATTCGACCACTGCCATTTTCTAAAGAGCAACGGAAGCCTCAGCTCCACGGGGAATCCTTTGCAACCCAGGAAAATCCAGCATCACTCATGTGCACAGAACTTGCAAAGAGGCAAAATCACACACGCCTGTGACGGGCAGGAGGGCTGCACATGTAACCCTCAGCACACCGCATAGAAAACCCATCCTTGGGCTGCTCAGCCCTCCAGGCACTATCAGAATGGCATGCAGTTAAAGGGGAAACTCCACATTGCAATATTCCTCATGGATAGCAGCGTTTTGCATGGATTCTCCACCCATTTAGCTACCCTTGTGCAGCACATGGCACACACATGATTGTCTTCTGGATCGCCAGGGTTTGTCTTTCCAGAGTTTTGCTTGTATTTCTGTTGCACAGATGTTACAGGCCACTGGGTGCTCACGTGAGGCATCACTGCTCAATGATTCTGTGATCCATCTGAGGACCAGCCAACTGTGCTTGAAATATGTTTCCTTCTGGCCTGTTGCTATTACCCCAAAAGAGGAGGTGGATGGGGCTCTGGAACCAAGGGCATCAGGAGATCCACATGGGTCTGTGCAGTGCCTACCTGGAGCTCACTGAAAGCAGGAGAGGAGGAGGGAGTGGGGAGAAGAGCCATCACAGGGGCAGAACTGGCCTTGACTGCTGCCCAGCCACAAGTAGACTGCTTCTCTATCCTTTCTTAGGGTGTTTTCCATAGCAAAAAGCATGCTGGACAGGGCATACAGCCACTGCCTGGATCTATTTCTCCAGCATCAACAGTACTTGATTGCTTTTCTCCTTGATACGGGATCTGTGCATGCTGTCCAGAGAAATGCAGAAGGAGCTCTGCAGCAAAGCACCACCTCAGTGGATTTATTCTTATGGATGTTTAAACCTGAGGTGGGAATGAGTTTGTCATGTTACAGCTGGAGGATTTAGCAGAGGGGGTTTCCTGATGCTGCCCCACGGCAATAAACTCAGCTGAAGCTGGGCTGGTCATCCCGACATGTACGGCTGCCCAGCTGAGGGACACAACCCAGAACAATGTCATGGATCCTCACATTTCTGTCGGCAGAACAAGAAGCTCACCCAAAGTGGCCAAGCTACCACAGAGGCATGGAAAGGGAAATCCAACCAGCCCAAGAACTCAGGAAAATTTGGCAGTTCTCACGCGGCTACAAGAATTAATCTGTGCTGCTAAGGAACAGCAGCAGCTCAGCGCTCCAGAAATGGAACCTGTGCCTTGGACACCAAGCAATGGAAGGAGCCTGGACCTGGGCATATGAC
>PPHD01021308.1:0-13301 GCA_002909625.1 Bambusicola thoracicus | reverse complement strand
GCTCTCAATTAAAACCACTATTGAAGTGCAGGATGTCTGAATGTGCAGGGTGAGCTGACGCGCACCCAGGAGTATTAACAGGACTCTACATCATTAACGCTGCTCTGCAACAAAGCTATGAGCAATGGGAAGCATTCAGAGGACTGAAAACATGTCTGGGGGGTTGGGGGGTGAGGTGGGGAAGCAATATCTGGGGTGAACCAGGAGCCATGAGCGTGGAGCAGAGCATGGGGAGAAGATGCACAATGTGGTCTGCAAAGCCAATGGGAGAGCGAACGATGTCCCAAAAAATGAGCTTTGTCCAACAAAACTGGGCCTTGCTTCTCAAGGACCTGGTACAAAAGTTGTCCCTGGGCTCTGTGCTCCCGGGGTGGTGGCTGTGGTTGGGACACCCCCGTGCTGCCCCCCGTGACATGCAGAAGCGGTGCCACATGCTGGGATTTGGCCGGCAGTGGAGCTCCTGGATCAATGGACAGCTTGGCCGGGCTCCTGACCGTGGTGTTTGTTTGCAAACTCCCAGCTGTGCCTCTGGGTGAGCTCTGGGCAGGACGATAATCACTGTTTGGGTTGTAACCCCTCGGATTGTGCCCAATGGTGTCATTTGGGCTGGAAATCCTTCTTTTTTTTTTGATTTCCAGCAGACACCGGTGTGCCAAAGAGACTTTCCTACAGCCCTCGCCCTGCCTGGGTGAGATGTTTTGGGAGGGCGGCATGTCCCAATGGTGGGGTGATTGCCCATGGAAGGGGATGGGCTGGAGAACAGCACTGCTGCTTCCCATCGTTATCCCCTGTGATGGGCACACGGTCTCCTCTTGAATGGGTGTTCTCTCCGAGGACTGCAGCACAGGAAGAACCCAAAGGGGTTGATGGTTGAGAAGAAGGATTTGGGGATCAAATGGTCCAAAACTCATTGCACTGAGATTTGTTGTGACCGTGGGATGGGAGAGCTGCTGGGAAAAAAATAGAGCCTACAGAATCCTGATGGGAAATGAGGATGGGCAGCAGCCAACCCATGTCCCATCCATGGTCAGCACTTCCATCCAGCCTCACCAACAGGTGCCAGTGCAGCAAAGAGCAGTGGGTTATAGGCCCTGGGAGGATGCTGGGCTTGGCCATTGGGATATCAGCATCATCCCAGCTCTGTGTCGATGGTCTGTGGTGGGAAATGGGGCTGGAAAAGCGCTCTATGATCCCACAGCCATCCCTGGGAGCAGTATCCTGCTGGCATTGCCTCCTTCCACGGGCACCCATGGGTGCTGCAGCCATCGCTGTGTACCAGTGCTGCAGGGACCTCCTCATGGAGGTCTTTTTCTCTGCTTGAAAGAGACTATTCATTTCAATTTTCAAAATATGTATGTAACGGCCTGGAAAAATGGAAAGGAAAAGTTGGCACAGAGCAGCCTGATCATATTTGAACAGGACATTAAACCCTGAGTGCTTTATTAATAAGATTAATAACCATTCCAGTGTCATTGGCTGGGAAATTTCACACATTTTCGCTTTTCCCTCTGTGTCAGAAGGAAGTCTGGGGAGTGAGAAAATGGCAAGTGCCCATCAGCCTGCAGCCAGACACGAGGTGCAGTGATGCAGGATGGGAATGCAGGACATGGGATGCGGGAACCCTCGAGATCACACATTTTGCCTTATAATTCATGCTTTGGAGATTTTGTGTCACTGTTTCTCCCAGCAATGGGCTGCGTCCCGGTGCCTCCTCATCCTCACTGCCCACTCTGACTCTCATTCAAGCGAAGGACACAGCCACCGTGCCTGGCTGGGCCGCTGTACACACATGGGACATTGAGCTCTGAGTGCTTGGCTCTCAGGCTAATTACCTTGATTAGGCGTAATTAGTGCTCTGGGCCAGTCTGGTCCCTTCAATCAATATCACTGTGGGTACAGCACTGGTGGCAGAGCTTGGGAGGGAGCAGAGGATGCTCTGGAGGATGCTCAGGCAACACTGAGGGGCACTGGGGTCATGGGGATGAGGAAGCCTCCTGTCTGCTCTCCAGTTCCATGCTTTCCATGCTGTAATGGCTCAGACTGATGATGATCCTCAGCTGTTGCCTGTAAATGCCATGCTGAGAACCCTCGTCCTATCCCCTGCAATCCCCTGAAGCCAAACACATGTCCTCCCCTTCTCCTTCATGGAAATAAATGGCTGGGAGTGCAGGCAGGCTGCAATGGTCTCGTGGTGTCAGCCCTGTAGGGCTCTGCCTGTGTCCTTGAACCACTTCCCCGAGTGCCCTGATGGGATACCCTTCCCTTCCCTTCCCTTCCCTTCCCTTCCCCTTCGAAGCCCTGAATGAAGCACTATGCATGTTGGCAAGCTCAGGACAGACAAAGCCAAACCACTGCTGTCATTAGCGGGACCCAAGGAGGAGGAACAGGGTGCTGCTGGGTGCTGTGGGGACGGCCCCATTGCCCATCAGTGGGAACCCATATGGTGACCCCAGCAGGTGGTGCATACATTGGTCATATGGCTGCACCATCTGTGTCAGTTTTTCCCTAAAATTATGTACAGAAATCGGCACCTCCTGCGGATGCACCAAAAAGGGCTTAGGGCAGAAGCACACATGGTGTGCAGGAGCTCACATGTGGTTTTGGGGAAAGAAGCTTTTTTTTCATGGGGAAAAATCCATCCCTCTGTGATCTCTCCAGGAGGGACTGACCCCAGAGCAGAGGATATGCCCACGTCCCCATCGGTGTCCCCCTGCAGGGGTTGGGGTATGGGTTGGCCGGTGTCGTGCCAGCCTAATGCGATGGGCATGAAGAGAGGAATCACTGCTTAATAAAAGCGATTTTTATGGATGTTTAAGAAGTCTCTAATGAGCTCCCATCCACCGCAGCTGCTAATCGCTGTGTTTAATAATGTGCTGGTGGTCACAGCGCGCACAGTGAAGGCGCCTTATTAAATCCTCGCCGTGATGAATGGGGAAGGTGGCAGCGTGCTTAACAGCGATTGTTATTTTGCTAACGTGCAGCAATTGCTGCAAATATGAAGGCTTCCAGTTCTATTAGGGCTGCACATCCATACCCGTGTGCTTGTGTGTTTCCAGCCAATAATCCTGTTGGCACAGGGAGACGGGGCTGGAGCTGTTGGGTTTTCTTTACTATTAATAAATAACAAGCAGCACTAATGAGGTCCCACCCATCCCACTGCTCGTAGAGCACCCCAAAAACCCACTGCAGTTTCATGGGGAGCTCTGGACCTTGCATTGCTGCTTCCCACCCGTTGCTGCTTTACATTCATCACAGGGAAAGACTGATGGACACACAGCTCCCTGCCGGGCCCATCCGTCTACAGCTGACAGTAACTCACTATTAATACCTGCGTATGAAACCCAAAACCACCACCACTCCCCCATGTAAAGTGGCTCATATTAGGGCCTTGAGAAATGAGGGCGAGTGGCCGAGGTGGTGGCAGCAGGCAGGTGAGAGAGGAAGATCCTAAAGGTTGGATGTTAGGGGAGGGGCTGGCGGATGAGTGATGCAGCCTTCACCCCAATGGAAGGAGTGGTGTTTTTGATCGGGTTTCTGTTTCAGGGGACTCTCAGTGATGCTTTGAGTAATGCTGGATGTATGTGTGTTTTAATGCTAAAAATTGGCTGAGGAATTGAGATGAACGGGATGGAATGGGACAGAATGGGTTGAGGTGGATATGATGGGGTTGGGATGGGATGGGATGGGATCAGACAGAATGGAATGGGATGGAATGAGATGGGTATGATAAGGTTGGGATGGGATGGGATAGGATGAAAAAGGATGGGATGGAATGAGATGGATATGATAAGGATGGGAATGGGATGGGGTGGGGGGGGGTGGTATGGGACAGAATAGGATGGGATAGGATGGAAGGGGATGGGATGAAATGGATATGATAAGGTTGGGAATGGGATGAGATGGGACAGGATGGGATGGGATAGAATGGGATGAGGGCACATCCCTCCTCTTTGTGGCCACCCTGCCTTGCTCTTACACAAAATATTTGGGAGCCTTGCGTGGCTTCACCTCCCCAGAGCCACCCATGGCTGCTCCTTTGGTGGCAGTGTAGCTCCTGGGATATTTCTGCTCCCGCTTCATTAGCGCGGCTGTTACCAGGCAGATTCCTCATCCGATCCTCTCTGCTGCCTGCAGGTCGTGGGAGGAGGGACTGCCGTTTCCATAGCAATACGGTTGGCTTTAATCAGTATTTATTTCCTGGGAGAATTGATTACGAAAGGTGTCACTAAATAAGTCAGTAAATTGGATTTTTTTCCCCTCTCTTTTTTTGCCCCTCTATCGCGTTTTATTAACAGCATCTTTGAGTCGCTGTTTGAGATCCAGGGGAAATTACCTCTTGCTTCTTGCAGATGTTGGACTAAAGAACTTAACCAGGAGAATTAGCATTGAAATTGCCTACAGTTTAATCCCTGTCCAAACGGGGCTGCTTATGGGGAGCCGGAGCCAGCCACAGAGCTCACATCGCATGAGCAGAGGTGTCCCTGTCCCACTGTCACCCAACACCACCGTGTTGGTTTGGGATCGGGGACACGGCTCCTCTCAGCATCTCCACAGTCCCCACTAAATGGAAAAAGCCTCTGTGTGCTTCCCCGTTCACTGGGATATTTTTTTTTTTAGTGTTTTTTTGCTTCATTTTAATTAATTCTCAGCTTCTGAGTGTCCATGCTGCTAATGTGCTTTCTGCTGCGAGTCTTCGGCTTAATCACGAGCTGTGGCTCATTGTGTCTAATTGAGGGGCTTGATTAATCACAATTTTATTTATCCAAAAGCCTGTTTGTTGGAAGCTGGTGTTTGCGGTAAGGCATTTGTCGACATTTCAGTGCCCTGATTACTCCAGCATCACAGCTTGGTGCTGGGGCCGTGGGTCTGGTGTCACTGCCACGTGTCCTGCGGGCATGGGACAGCATCCTGGGGACATCTCCTGAGTCCTTGTGTGAGGCTGGGGCAGCAGATAGATAGATGGGTTGGCATGGGATGGGATTGAATGGATTAAATGGGATGGAGAGATGGGATGGGATGGGATGGGATGGGATAGATGGAATGGATAGATGAGGTAGGATGCATGGGATGGATAAGATAGATGGATTAGGTGGGATGCGATGGGATGGGACAGGGAAGAATGAGATGGATAGATGAAATGGGATGAATGGGATGAATAGGATGGGTAGTTGAGCTGGGATGGACAGGTGAGATGGGATAGGATGGGATGGGATGAGATGAAGTGGGATGAAATGGGATGAAATGGAATGGATGGACAGCAGGCTCTCTCTGTTCACACTCCATCCCAGATTCCAGGCTGGGTACAGTGAGGGGCTGTGCAGTCCCTTCAGTGCTCACCTCTATTTCCAGATGGATTTGCTTAAACCCACAGCCTGACTTTTATGTTTGTGGCTGTCTGTGGCAGTGTGACCCAACTCTGCACTTGGGTCGCGTTGTAGCTCTGGGAATGTCATTTGTCACCCTGCTCCTCTGCAAACCCTCCTGAGTGCAGTGCTGAGCAGGGAAGGGCTGAACCCATTTCCCAGGTGGGTAAATTGAGGCACAGCAGCACCAGTGCAGGACTGGCCCTTTGCTCAAGTCCCTGTGCTGTCCCTCCCCCAGGATCCCTGTGCTTTCCCCAGTGGGAGACCTTTTTGAGGCCATTCTGGGGGGACAATTAAAGCAACACAATCTGTGCCTGTTGGAGGGAGACTGTCTGCAGGAAGGTATAAATTCAGAGGCAACTTATGATGGGGAAGTATAGGAATGAATCACTTTGCCTTTCTTGTCTTTCTGTCAGCAGTGGTAAAAAAAGCCCAAAGCCTTATCTCAGCCTTATCGCTCCGGTTCAGCATTTATGTAACAGTAAAAATAATAGATGCAATATCGTATCTCCAGCCTGTAGTCTGTATAAATGGAACTGGGATGTGTTTGGAGCCTCTGTAGGAGCTGGCTGCCACTACTAGCTGCACGGAGAGTTCCAGAAGAGTTCCAACAAATTATCATGGGTGAGATTAGGCTGTTTGGGACCCCCAGCGACCCACTGTTTGGGTTGCAAAGAGGATTCCCCATAGGTCCCATCTTGGCTCTCCCCAAGGATCCGCATCCATTTGGGGACGCAGATTTGGGATATTCAACGTGAGGTGCTCATCCTCCTTCTGGGCACCTCCTATTCTCTGCCTCAGTTTCCCTTCCACAGGGGTAGCTTTGGGAAAGGTCTGGGGGGTCCCAGGGCTGTTGGAAAAAGAGGCAGATCTGGGAAGGGACCAGGGGGTCCTCAGGCTGTTGGATGCATGGGAAGGGGCCAGGGGAGCTGGGAAGCGTGCTGGGATGGGGCTGACGCTTGGGTGGGCGCACCCATGGGTGCTTGGGTTGCATCCTGCCCACATGCCGGGCTCCTGGGGCGCAGCGTCTAGACAGCTGGGGCTGCTGCCACGTTCCCATGGCAACGCAGCGGGATGCAGCGCCTGGCAAAATTAAATAAATAACGGAGCAGAAAAAGAATTGGCAAAAGACAGTAAAGGCTGGCCAAAGGACGTGGGGGCTCAGCGGGTGATGGGTAGCCCCAGGGGGACTCCACACCCCTTCCTGTGTCCTCATGTTCTCATCCTGTTGGCTTTTCCTAAGGATGCCAAGCTGGAAGAGCAGGGATTTGAGGGCAGAAAAATCCCAGTGAGGGCTTTGCTGGAGTAACAGAGCCTGTGCCTCCATCCTGGGGCACATCCTGCCTGCGGGGCGGCTCAGCCCTGCCCATGTGTGGGAGCGTGGCGCTGGCTCCTTTAATTTATTTTCATCTGTGCCACTGCCTGCAATTTCGTGAAAGATTTTGCAAGTTGGAAGTAGGTCAAGAACTTGTTTCCAAGTCATTAAATGAAATCCCTGGGTTCGCAGCAGTATTTGCACCTCGTTAATAGTCAATTCGTTCACTTGCCGTTAATTTAAATAGCAGCCAATTTCCCTAAGTGGAGATGTGCAGCTCCTGGGTGCAGGTGCTGGTGGAGCTCAGGGCATGCAGTGCAGGGTGCTGTGCTCCCGGGCAGGATCCAGGCCAGGCGCCGTCCCCACTGTCATGTCCCACCCCTAAGGGGAGGGAAAGAATAACCACTCATCTTTCCCTTCCTCCCTCCACCCTCTCCTTCATCCCTCCATTGCTTCCTCCATCTATCCTTCCATCCCTCTGCCCTTCCCTTCCTCCCTCTGTCCATCCATCCCTCCATCCCTCCATCCTTCCATCTCTGCATCCCTCTCACCATCCATCCTTCCATCCCTCCACCTCTCCCTTCCTCCATTCCTTCCTCCCTCCATCCCTCTCCTCCATCTCCCCCTCCAGCCCTCTCCATCCCTCCACCCATCAATCCATTGGTCCCACATGCCCCATTACCCCCAGCACCACCTTCCTGGGGACACAATGCCACCACCTTCCCAGGTGTGTCAGACAAACGTCCTCTCCCTCTGGACACCCCACAGATTCTGCCCCATTGAGTTTCCCACTGGACCCCAGCATTCTCGTAAAACCTCCCAGAAATTGTGCATTTCTGGCAGCAAGCAGCCCTGGCTGTGAGAGCTCAGCAGGAGCTGCACTCGCAGCATCTTTGGCCTCAGCAGAAGGGAATCCGCGATGGAAAAAAAATCTATTCAAACGCAGCTAAATGAAAGTAAATCCCCGGTGAGCCGGCGGCATATGGTGTTCAGAAGGAAATAGCCCAGCTGAAGGATAATGGCTCATCGGGGGGCATGGATCCACGCTCAGCTCCTGCCATGCTGTGGGGCCGGGCAGGGATTCGTGCTGGCGCGCAGCTGCTGTGGCATCAAGCAGGGCCACATCCTGCTCCACCGTCTGCTCAGTCGCTGCTGCAGCCCCAAAGCTGGGCTGTGCGTCAGCACCTGGCCAAACACTGCTTTGGAATCATCAGTCTTCAGCGCTGGATTGGGGTCGGGTGTCCCCTGCAGTGTTGCCTGTTTGGGGTTCTGCCCCTCTTTTTCTCCTCTGGGCTCCACATTGTGGGGACCACCTGGGTTCTGTTGGGGTGTGGGATGAGGTGTGGGCATCACCCCACCCCCTGAGCCGTCCCAGAGGGTCCAACCTTGGGTTTTCTCCAGGGGTCCGCCACCAGTCCATGGAGCCCGTGGAGTGATGGAAGGATTCAGCATCCCTCACCGGTCCCAGGGGCATGGCAGGAGCCTGGTGCCTGGTGGGACCACTGCCATACTGGGAGACAAATGCCAGCAGCAAGGACTGGTGAGGTTCCTTCTCCACCTCCCTCTGTACCCAACTGGTATGGGATGCCATACCAGGATACTGTACCGGGTTGCCATACCAGGATGCTGGGATGGGATGCCATGCTGGTATGTCATATTGGGGTGCAATGCTGGGATGCCATACTGGGTTGCACTACCAGGATGCTGTTTTCGTGGGATGCTGTATTGGGATTCTGTACTGGGATGTTGTACTGGGATTCTGTACTGGGATGCAATAGTGGGATATCATACTAGGATGCCATGCTGGGACGCTGTGGAATCCTGCTCCAGATTTGGGGACTTTTATCTACAAGAGATGCCAAGCAAGGGACCAGGATGGGTTTCAGGCAGCTGGAAAATGGAAGCAAGGGGTTTTCCCCCTCCCCACCACCACAATCACCATTCTGCTGCTGCTTCCCCAGGGAAGTCTCCAGGCTCTGCTGCTCTGACATTCAGAGCCAGGAGGAAACCTTCCTGTCGCACTTCACAGGGTTTTAACAAAGCCCCGCCGGCAGGTGAAGGGAGCATCTTCTTCCTGATATTTCCCAGAGGGTTGAAACAAAGGTTGGAGATTCCGTTTGAGAGGAAGGCAATACTTGGGTCCCCCAAGTGCCGTGGGGACAAATGGCACTGGGATGTCCCCCCGCCTGCTCTGCCCCATGGGATCAGGGATTTGTTCAGGTGGGGGTGGCCAAAGCCATGGCCTGGAATCCAGGGGGTATTGGTAGGGATCCAGGGAGAGCAGCTGTGATGCTTTTTGGGGTGTCCATGCTCATCCCTCTCACTGACTGCATGGGGATGCTCAGGAAGGAGAGGGACAGAGGGACTGTCCCCCCCAGCTCCCCTATGGCCAAGGGGAGGGGGTGAGGAGCCCCCAGCCCTGCTGTGTTTTTTCAGCATGGTATCTCGCTCCTGTTTCTCTCCACCGGTTAATTATCGAGGCTTTGGGGGCTGTGATGGTATATTTATGCATCTGTGTCAGCAAACTTGTCAGCCCCATCACAGCTGAGGCGTGAGGACGGAGCGCGGGGGGGTCAGGGTCTGCAGCCACTGCATATCGTCTCCTGCATCCCAGGAGGCTCAGCCCCATTTCCCTCTGCTCTTTCTGCTGTGGGGCAGAAAATCACCCCATAGCTGCCACCACCGCCCCACAAATCCACTGGATTTATTCAGTGCTGCTGCGAGTGCAGGGCTGGGAAAACTGCCCCAAATGTTGGCATGGGGCATAGTGAAGTGACAGTGCGATGGCCAATGGGTGACGTGGGGATAGCAGTGATGGGAACCTTCTCTCCACTCAAATTTGGTGTCAGCAGCATTAAACAAAACGCATTTTGCTCCAGCTCTGCCTCCTCTCCCCATGTGCTGGTGGAGCCCGGCCGCTTCCATTCCACACTTCCAATGAAAGCACTGTGTTTCAATTAGCAGGACTCCGGCACACATCCGCGCCCGGCTAATTGCTATGATTTGCTGCAAAGGGAACTTTGGGGCTGATCGATGAACTAGAGACTGTTTAATTAAGAGGGAGCCCTAAAACTCGTTGCATTGACCAGCTTCAGGATTATCTTAATTAGCAGCGGGTTGGTGCAAGGCGGCTCAACCCCATGCCAATAGCAACACTTATGGTTGTGATGGGTGATGGGGTGCCAACAAGAATGGGTGCTAACAGGGTGCTGTTAGCACAGGAATTTGGGACCTGCACAGGCTCCATGGGATGCCCTTGGAGGCCCTTTCCCATCTCCTGTTGGTATCCAGCATATAGGGGTCCTGCTCAGCAGCTCCGTCACCAGCCACCAGATCGATGGATGGCTATAAAACCCCGAGCACCACGCTCCTTGTATCATTTATTATTTACGTTCCTCGATTTAAAAGATTTACAGCCCAGTTGTAAGTATTTCCAAAGGCTGTTTCCTTAGAGAGTTTAAATAGCGCGGGAGTGAATTAAGCCTTAATGCAAACAGCCCGGCCCGAGGGGCTGCGCGGCTCTGTGCTCACTGTGTGTCGCGTGTGATGGAGACGGGAGGGCTTTGCTCTGCTGGCTGAAGTCTCCATTAATTAGAGCTCTTGCTAAACCAACTCAACGAGCGGTAATGTGAACGATGCGTTATGGATGGAGAAATGGGCCCAACAGACCCAGCACGAGCTCAGCATCCTTCTGCCAGCAGTCAGCCACAGCCAGGGGATCCCATGCCCTAAAAGGAGGGCACTGCACAGAGCTGGGGCCCAGAGGGTGGGGAAACTGAGGCACACAGGGGATGGGCTGGCAGCTCTGTGCTGCCCTTCCTCCACTGTTGGGCAGAAGCGTTCCCAGTAGCTCCACGCTCGTGATGTATTTGCCCACCGCTGGCCGATGAATCATGCAGACATTTCAGTCTATTGTAACTAATTGTCCATGGGATTTCTCATTAATTACGCGATACTCTTTGCCTTTAATGTCCACAGAGCTGCTGCTGTGACTGATTCCCGCGCTGTCCCCTCCTTTGTTCTTTCCCAGATTGCGGCGCTGGAGCGGCAGATCTTTGATTTCCTGGGCTATCAGTGGGCACCCATCCTGGCCAATTTTTTACACATCATGGCTGTCATCCTGGGCATCTTCGGGACCATCCAGTACAGATCCAAATACCTCATCATGGTAGGTACTGCTGGGCCATGGTCACCGTGCAGTGCCAGGTGTCCCAGCTCCCTGCTCTTAGGTTGCTGGGAGCTGGGAAGTGGGACGGGCAGCAGGATGCTCATGGTGCTGGCGCAGCATCGCGCACTGATCGGCTCGCTCTCTCTGACAGTACGCGGTGTGGCTGGTGCTGTGGGTCGGCTGGAACGCCTTCATCATCTGCTTCTACCTGGAGGTTGGGCACTTGTCGCAGGTAACCACAGGCTTCCACAGCACAGCCAGGCACTGCTGCCTCCTTGCCTTCCTCTCACTTTCCTCCCTCATCCTTTCCTTTCCTTCCCTTCCCATCTCTTCTGTCCCTCTCCATCCCTCCCTTTCCATCTCTTCTGTTCCATCCTATCCCTTTCATAACAACCTTTCCATTCCATTCCTTTCATCCAGTTCCATCTCTTCCATCCCATCTTTCCCCATCCCATCTCATTCTATCCTTCCCTTCTCTTCCATCCCATCCCTTCTCTTCTATCCCATCCTTTCTCTTCCATCTTCTTCCCTTCCCCCCACCCATTCAAAACTCAGTTCCTACCACCCAACCCTTTCATCCCATCCCTTCTATCCATCTCCATCCCTTCCATCTCTCCCCTTTCATTTTTTCTACTCCATCCCAACTTTCCATTCCATCTAATTCCATTCCTCCCCATCCCTCACATCCCTTCAATTCCTTCCTTCCCCATCCCATCCCTTTTCTTTCATCCCTACTCATCTCCTGCCTTCCATCCCATCCCATCCCATCTCATCCCATCCCATCCCATCCCATCATCTCATCCCATTCCTTCCTTCCCACTCCTTCCATCTTTTCCATTCCATCCCTTCCCTTTAATCTCATCATTCCCAATCTCATTTCTTCTCTTTCATTCTATCCATCCCCATCCCTTCTTGGGCGTGTAAGTGCACATGGGACAAACTGATGGATGGCACTGGGGACAGCAACGGGTAGGAATAGTGACACAGTGGTGTGGTGGAGGCGGAGTTTCAGGAGCGGCAAATTAATGAGGCTGATGAGCTGGGAATTTCAGGGTAGTCATTAATCACCTGCTGGCACTTAGCACTGTCTGGCTTTATGGATGGTGTAAATGGGGCAACACAATTTCTGAATGCAGTGAGGAGATCGAGCAGAGAAAGGTCTCCGTCCCTCTGCTAGCACTGCGCGGTGAGTTCCCACTTTCCCAGGGATCTCTGGAGGGTTTCTGGGGTCTGTGTCTGCTCCAGGGAAAAGCACTGAAGGAGATCCTGGAGACCCTGAGCTCCAGGCATACACAAGGATGAACAGGTCTGGAAACACCAAGGGTTGCTGGAAATACTGCAGGTCACTCTCAGCCCAAACCTGATTTGTTATATTATGGCTCTTGCATGAAAAGAGCAAACCTCAGTGTTGTTACGAAGTGTGGTGGAGACATCTGCGTGGAAGCGAACCTGCATCGCTTGGCTTTAGGAACTCAATGAGCCCAAGCACTGTGCTTCTGCTTGCATTAAATTTCAGCCCCGCACTGTGCATGCGCACTGCTGGGATGTGTGTCCCTACCCCCAGAAAACCCTGGGAATGTCATGGGCTGTAGAGATGAGTGGTTAATTGGGTACTCTTCGTTAACACATCCTCCAGTGCTGACCTGTCCTTGGTGCTGGTGAGAGAAGTGCAGTGTCGGTGTGGCTTTGCAGCAGGGATGGTGCTTGTGGAGCATCTTTGGGATGGGAAAAACCATTTTCTGTCTACTTTTTATGGGCCTGGTTGGGATCCCTGGATCCAGGGTCGGTGCCTCTGCTCCCCCCCTGCAGGACCGAGACTTCATCATGACCTTCAATACCTCCCTGCACCGCTCATGGTGGATGGAGAATGGGCCGGGATGCCTGGTGACACCAGTGCTCAACTCCCGGCTGGCACTCGAGGACCACCACGTCATCACAGTCAGCGGCTGCCTGCTGGACTACCAATACATCGAGGTGCTCAGCAGCGCTGCGCAGATCTTCCTGGCGGTAAGGGACTGCTGAGGCATCCCATTGCCTTGATATATCTCAGTACATGGAGTTGCGTTGGTGGGTCAGGGGTGGCATTCGCTTTGTTTGGGTGCTTTGGGAAGAAAGGAGGAAACAGAGCACATACGAGGTCCCCATGCATGCCTGCTTCCCCAAAATTTGGCTTCATCCCATCCTCATCACTGCCCTCCTCATGGTGCTGCTTGCTCCCATAACGGCCTCTCCCTGCCCACTTTTATTTTGCAGCTCTTCGGCTTCGTCTACGCCTGCTATGTCAGCAAAGTGTTTCTGGAGGAAGAAGACAGCTGTGAGTGCCTTTGCTATTAGTCACAGGGCAAGCTGCTGTGCTTCAAATCCATCCCAGATAACATAGGGCAAGGGCATCTCTGGGCTACAGCAGGGAAAGGAATCACATCTTTGGGATTTGGCCCCATTTTTCCCTCCTCAA
>PPHD01021307.1:0-13301 GCA_002909625.1 Bambusicola thoracicus | reverse complement strand
AAAATGTGACTTTGTGAAAGTAATGAAAGTCCCATTTTGTTTCAGCACGACCCTAAAAGATGAATGGTTTATCCTCCCACTTGATTTTGTCAATTTTGCAGCACAGAATTAATAACCTGAAGCTGAAAGGGTGTTTGTAGAAGCAACACTTCTTATCCTAACCGTGCTTTACTGACATCTGTTGTTACGTGGCGTGGAGATAAACAGATGCATCAATTGGAGCTATATAATGCTGCAGTACATCCTTCTACAAAAAGACCGTTTGGCAACCATTTGTAAACAGCCTGTTACCAAAGGCTATTTCGCTCTAATGTTTAAATTCAACTTTAACAACCTCAGTGGATAAAATTAAGTACAGCAGATGAAGGCCTTTCTAAGAGTCATCTGCTTAAGCCCAAAACCTGAAAATTTAGTATTATTAGTATTTATTTGGTATGTGTATCTTATTTTTAGTATTTATTTGGACACGGTAGTCAATTTAGCAGCAATACACTGGATAAGTGTAAAAGTGCACACCATACAAATCACAGATAGGCTTTAACTCCAGCTATGAGCAGCACCAAAATCCATGCAGCTGGCAGGGCTGAGTGTCCACTACATGACTACCTCCGAGTGCCATCAGCGCTGCCTTTATCTCGTGTCTCCACCAGAAATGCCAAGCTTTTCCAGAAAACCTACATCCCACTTACATGTAATTGCTGTAAGATAAAGCACCCTGGTTTTGGATAATGATAATGTGAAATATTACTGGTTTGTTCCGTTTGCAGTTATGATGTTTGATTTTCATTTATTTTTCTGACCACGTCGTTACAGGAGTATAAATCTCCAGAAACACAGCTTGAAAGGAATTAGGAGTCACTGCTGCCCACTCATGCATGGAATGAAGCGCAGCTCCTGCAGAAAAGTAAAGTATGTGATCACGATTAATAGTTTTGAACATGAACAAAGAATGCCAGGAATGCAAATTCCTGCAACTTCCTCTGCACGTACTCCGTTTTCATGTTCATATTAAACTATCTGCATCTCAGTGAGCATTAATTCCTTAGTTCTTAAAGCAAACTACACAAACGAACGCTACGTGTTCTATTCTAAATGTAACCCTTTCTCTGCTATTCAAAACTAAGCCCTACTGATGCATTTCAGTTACTTGTCGTTTAGAAACTGCCTCTTGTTATACCCATAAACCCAACACCGCTCCAATGAGATTCCTGGTGGTGGTGTTTGAATGGTTTGGTGTTTGATAGAAGCCAAAAAAAAAAAGGAGGAAAAAATAAAAGATCATGCTGAGTGTCAAAATCAGTGCATAATGAAGTGCTGAAGAGCAGAAGCCAGGGTTTCTTATTTACTACTGCATGACTACAACAGGGCAAAGCACCTGCACTATTTCAGTTAACAAAGCAGAATGGAAAGAAAAAAAGTCTCCTGAGGCTTCTAAGCTTTTACAAATGCTTTATGGGTACGTATACCTGCACACAAAGACTCACAGATCTGTGTAAATGATGTTGGGAGTATACTGAAAAGGCAACAGAAAACTTGTATGTAACGTGCAATCTGAACTCATCTTCTGCAGCTGTGAATGCAGGATCCTGCAACATGACAGAAAAATCAGGTTTTCATCTTCCACACTCAGTGTACACTAAGGATGAAGCATGCAGTATGGTACAGACCTGCAAGAGCCTCAGCAACATGAGGTAATGCAGTGTTGTAAGGGAAACAACTGCTCGGTGATGTCTTATTTTCACTAATCCTTTTGAATACTACATTTGTCAGTCAGCACGCTGGCAGCAGAACCATGGATATGAGCATACTACAGTTTAGCTACGGCTCCGAATGCCATATGGTTCTCAATGCGTTGCTCAATAGAAACTCAATAGAAGCTTCAGTTGTTTGATCCTGCTTCAAACAGGAACGTGCATTTTATTTACCAGTAAACGCACGTATATTCATTCGCTAGATCTGCGCCTCTTAGGATGTGCCACATTGGTAAGCAGGCAATGCTTTTGTTCCAGCAACCCCACTCAGTTTATCAGAATGCAGATAACTGAAAGGAAAAGTGAACGAAATATAGGCTTGTTTTTTGAAGACAAAAACTTACTGATACTTATTGGCAACATTTGAATTTACCAGAACACTTAGTAAGGGTTGTTTTTCTCCACAGAACAGCAATTTAAGAAAGCCCTTTTATCTATTAACAGCATGTTACAGGCAGCTTGTTTTGCATAAAGGCTGCATGTTAATGTAACTAATAATTACACCAATTCAGCAAACATTCAAGTTAGTACACATAAGAACATTTCCAATAATGCTGTGTTATGTTATTAATTGACAACACAATTTGACATCTGTTGACTCTTATGGATCACGGGAGCCTTTTAACTGCAAATGAAATGATGCTTCCACTGCCAACAGAGGAAAATACAGAAGCCATTTATCAAAAGGAAAGTGAAAATAAGGATACTGCTTGGTAGTAGTAATAGACAAAGTAATGGGATGATGTGTCTGTTTCCTTCTGCCAAGTCTCTGGTCTTATGTAAAGTAAGTTCCTACTACAACCACATGCATCGCTTTTGCATTTTAAGATATTTGGTGAACAGATTTATAAAAATATCAACTCTAATACTGCTAATTAATAAGGTCCTTTTCACGAAGACAGCTACTATAGGGCCAAAAAAAAGTTATTAAATCTCCTCTTGAAAGCTGAGTACTGGAGAAAGGCTGCCGGGGTTGGAGCGGCAGCTGCAATGAGCCCAGGGAGCTGTGGCTGTCCCACAGCAGTGCCGCATGGGCGTGGGGCCCCCGGAGCTGCTCACCTACTTGGAGAGTGGGAGGGACGCCCTACTCGTTCAATATTGCTAGGAAATATGATGGGTTCTGACAGACCCATTTCCCCAGGTTCAGATATGCACTGGCACTGACCCCACGCTGTCGGGCACCATTCTGCAGGGTCTCTGTGTGTTTGCAGTGAGGCAGTTTCTCCACTACTGCTTTTGTTACCCAGACAGCTGCCCATATTAACAGTGCGATTAAAGAGAAGCACAAAAGATGTGCAGAAGGCAGATCTATCAACGGGGCTGAATGTAACCTCCCGCACCGGGATGAGTCCCTGCTCCCAACCCAGAAACGAGGCCCGTTGGCCGGGCAGGGTGCCGCGTTTCGGTGAGGCTCTGTAAGCCCACTAGCAGCGCGGGGCCGGCCGCCGCTCCGCCCTGACCCGACCGAAGAGTTCCGCTGCCATGTGGCTGCCGTACGGCCACGTGCCCCTTCCCGCCGCTTGAAGCACGCTGCCCGCGGCGCGCTGCGGCCCTCAGCCGCCTCCCCTGGGTGCGCCGGGCCCCGACCGCCCGCTCCCCGCACGGCCCGGGCCCCCCCTGAGGCCAAGGTCTCCGCGGCCCACACACTTGCTAGCGGAAGTGACGTACCCCGGCGCTGACGGCATCCGCAGCCTATCCCCGGCGGGCGGCGCGGCCGGGCCGCCAATCAGGAGCGCCCGGGGGCGGCACTTCCGGGCCTTCAAGTTAGTCTGAGGAGAGAGGGAGGGGGAGGGAAAAGGGGAATAAAAACGCCTCCATTACGATAAATAAACCGCCCGTGGCGCCCGGGGACCGACGATACGAGGGTCCCGCGCGGCGGCGACGATCGCACAGCGCCTCCTGCCGCGCCCCTCCCGTAACCCGCACCCCCGGGCAGCACCCACTCTCGGGGCCGCGCGGCGAGCAGAGGGGTCGGGGCGGGCCCGCAGCGGGATGAGGTCCGGTCCCCTCCTTCTCTTCCTCCTCCCGCCGCACTCGAGCCCGGGCTGCCCGCAGCTCTCCGCCCGCCCGCGCGGAGCCGAGGCCGCGCCCGTTACCTGCCGCAGGGTGACCCGCAACCGCGCCGAGACCCGGATGGAGTCGCGGCCGCTCCTGCCGCCGCTCGCCGCGCGGCACCACGGGAAGGCGCGACGCGCCCCGCGCCGTCAGTCCCATTGGCCGACGGGCGACAAGCACCGCCCACGGACGCATCCGGGTAGGAGGACTATTCGTCCATCATCTCCTCTCTCTCTCTCTCATTGGGTCTGGGGCCGCACGGCACCGCCTCCACCCGGAATGGTCTTTTTTCATTGGGTGACTGGAAAAACNGGACGACAAGCACCGCCCACGGACGCATCCGGGTAGGAGGACTATTCGTCCATCATCTCCTCTCTCTCTCTCTCATTGGGCCTGGGGCCGCACGGCACCGCCTCCACCCGGAATGGTCTTTTTTCATTGGGTGACTGGAAAAACGGACCCGCCTCCCTCCGCCATTTATTGGAGGCGGCATCGGGGTACTCCTAAAATGGCGCCCCCCGGCGGCNGGACCCGCCTCCCTCCGCCATTTATTGGAGGCGGCATCGGGGTACTCCTAAAATGGCGCCCCCCGGCGGCGCGGCAGGGACTGAGGCTGCGGGTGGGGCCGCTCTGTGTCCCGTCCCGGAGCCCCGCGGATGCCTCAACCCACCCCCACCCCAGGGGTATTTTCCCACGTGCCCCGGGCCGGCCGAGGCCTTTTCGCAGCGCACGTGTTGCTGCTGGCGGGGTGGGGCTGGGCCCGGTGTCGGCTGCGCGTTGAGCTCCGGGAGGGCAGCGAGCGGCTGGAGCGCTGCTCGGTGCTGCCCAAGGCTCACAGGCGTTGGATCCCGGCTGGATCCGTGGCTGCTTTGTTTCATCGCCCTTGCGGTTTGGGCGGTTCGCACAAGCTGCTTAAGTTGAGAACTGACACCAGTGGTTGCAGAGCAGTCCGGAGCTTTGAGATAAGCCGATGGTGAATCAGGATTAACTCAGCTAGCCCACATTTTCAAGCAGTGCACACCGGGCCAACCAAACCATCACCTCTGTAACCACGTTGTTCCAAATGTCTTTTCTACTGCATTCCTAATGAGTTCTGCATGGTTTGGGGTACGCAGCAGCTGTAGGGCACGGTGTCTTCCAGAGGAGGTGGCTCTGCAGCTTGGGTCCCTCCAGTGCTGTTTTTGTGGGTTGGTCAAATCTCCCAGAGATAAGTGCTGAGTTTAATCAGCCTTCAAACATTTCCTGAGTCTCCTGATTTTGGCCGATAGGATATGTTTTATATGAGTGATTGTTCAGGCTGGAAAAGAGTATGCTTAGGGGGACCTCGCTGCTCCCTGCAGCTCTGATGTGGCCGTGGTGAGGTGCGGTTGGCCTCTTCTCCCAGCTGACAGCAACAGGATGAGAGGGAATGGCCTCAAGGTGTGCTGGGGGGCAGGATTCAGGCTGGGTGTTGGGAAGGGCTTCTCAGAAAGAGCGGTAAAGCTCTGGAATGGGCTGTTGGGGAGGTGGTGGAGCCGCTGTCCTTGGAGGTGCTCAACAAGAAGTAGATGTGGCACTGAGGGATGTGGATGGTGGGGATGGGCTGACTGTTGCATTGGATCATCTTGGTGGTCTTTTCCAATCTCAGTGATTCTATGGTAGGCATACCTTAAAAAGCACACGCGTAAAGAAGCCTTCAGTCTTTGTTAACAGGCTTTTCTATTCTTCTGAGAAATGCTGTAAATCACGAAGCTCTTCTGACTTCTTTTCAACAGTAAGAGTTTAGGATGTGTATGGTTAAGTCCTTCTGCATGTGGTGTCTCAGCGTGCTTCACCAGTAATTATTTGTATCACAAATGTGAGAAGGGAACGCGGGGCCTTGTTTTCAGCAACCAGAGTGGCAAATGGCTGACCGGGAGCCTGCTGGGCAGTGCAGCTGGTTGGCCTGCAGAGCAAACTAAGGAGCAGTGCCTCCAAAGCCAAAAGTTAAACCCAAATGCAGTTTTCATCCTTGCTCGGGTCAAACTTTGTCGCATAAATTTTGGCAGCTGTTAATTTACATTTTTAATTTTCACATCCAGGTGTAATTTGATTCATTTTCGCATAAATACAGAAGCAGCGGCACTGGGTTGGGTGAGAAACTTCCCTCGGGTCTCGATCGGGCATCTCCCATAGCTCCTGCACTTCCACTGCCGGTCACAAGATGGGGACAGCACACCCCGGATCGGCGCTTGTCGCTCTAAACGCCCAGCAGTGACAGCTATCTCCTATCTCAGCGTTTATTTTGCCCAGGCTCTGAGATGGTTCTTCTTGGCACACAGACAGCAGTTACTAGAAGGAAATGCTGAGTGGGGACGTTCTCCCAGGCCTGCTGCCTGGCCTGAGACTCACTGATTCATGGTGGCCATTGTTCGTTACACCCGTAATTGGAAAGGCACGCTGGCTTAGAAAAGAGAATGATTCCACCATCAGTGTGGAATCAGTCACCAGCTGCTGGAGTCACAGTTTTGTCTTTCAGAAAGTGAGTTGCTGTATTAATTTCTGATAAACTTTACTCTTAGTTCTTTTGAAACTGACTGGGGAACACTGAAAGGATGTGTCTTGAGATGTCATATCCCAGGAGAACTCTTTTGTGAAACAGCCCCAAATAGTTCTGCTCACCTTACTCTGTTTTCAAGGCCAGATAGCAAATGGAGAGTTTAAAGCCTTTTCCCCAGCTAAAAGCGGGCCCAGTTTAGGAGATGCTGACAGTAAACGCCGTGGGCAGTTGGTATGAGTACAGAAGAAAGTAGATGTATAAACCAGTTATTATGACAAGGCTGTCAAGTTGAGCTCCTTGGAAAAGCCTGACCCTAGCTGATGGTGCAGCGGATGCACTGCATTGGATGCAGTGAGCTGCTGAAGCTGCGCCCCTGGGGATTTGCTCATACCTCACCTGAGCTGTGGTTGCACCAAATGTAAAAGGTCAGAATGACAATGACATTACTCTGGAGGTTTCTCTTGTTAAGCATTGCTTGATTGCAGGCAGCAAGGGATTACAAGTTGTAACCTTGGGCTGCTGAAGCTCAGTTTACCTTTTAAACACAGTATTCAATACAACTGAACAGCAGTGGAATAGCATCTCAGGACTGCTCTAACTGAGAAGTGAGAGATAAAAGTATGATAAAATTTGTGGTTGGTCCCAGAGTGGGATGGCGTGTAAGAAAAAATGGCCTTTGTGGAAAACAATGGCGTGTAAGAAAAAATGCCAGTTCATACTGGAGGAAGGGAGATGGAGTCACAGTGCACACTGGGTGCTATCCCTGCTGTCCATAACTGCACGCTATGCCAGCAGCCCGTGGTGCCCGCTCAGGCACCCTAAAAGCTACGTTTTCAATGCTAGCATTTGCTTTAGTGCTGCAGTGTGGATGAGGCTGTGTTTTCAGAATCGCTGTATGTCCGTGGGCCTTGGCAGCACCTCCTGGCAAGCAGTGCACAGAGACTCCCTCATATTAATGCTTTCAAACTGTTGTTTAAATTAAATGTTGTGCTTTCATGGGTCTCACTGTGAAGCCTTTTCTTCTCCTTGAGTTTTTTGTCCTCCTGTAGAAGTCGTACAGAATGTACATGCTGTTCTAGGAGGGTTTCCATTTGATGGGAAGGCTGCTCACACTCTTCAGCTTCATTTGAGGCTTCTTGCACTTCTTCCTGTTTGGTAGGGAAGTCACTGTGTAACTTTGAGAGCATTTCAGCTGTTCAGTGCAGAATGCCTATCAGTAAACTAACTCCAACCACGTCAATCATTACCAGAATATCTGCAACACCAGCTGTTAGTTTTTCAAACAGCTTTTCCCCTTCCTGTGTGAAATAAGTTGATATAAAATTATGTGTTCAGTCATCACCATCTCTTTCAGTAGCATTCAGAATTGTTCTATGCCAAATGAAATATAAATAATTGTGCCTGTCAACATTGCCTCGAGCCGTTGGAGCTCAAGGAGTGTTTGGAGAACGCCTTCAGACGTAGGGTTTGGTTTCTGGTGGTGCTGTGTGGAGCCAGGAGCTGGGCACGATGATCCTCATGGTCCCTGCCAACTCAGGGTGTTCTATGTTTGACCCCAAGAACTATTCAAACTCAAGGTACCTATGGATGAAGATCAAAGGGTACTGAGGTGCTGGCTTTTTCCACCAGTTCTGAAGTGCCTCCTTATAAGCATGCCTACCTAGTAAAGACATTGGTCACAGGGTATTCCATAGGGATATTTTTACTTCGAACGCTTTACTACAAGTGTTTGGGGTAGGTGTATTGCTTGTCCTTTGTGGAAAACAGCAGTTGGAATTTGGAAGCCTGCTCTGAGTAACATATCTTAATGTTTTTCTTTGTCTACTTAATGAACCCTGGTACCCAATGAGGGGATGCAGAGGAGTGGCACAGAGCTCACTGGGGAGGCTCAGACTGGTCATTAGGAAAAATGTCTTTACCGTGAGGGTGTCAAACTCTGGGCCAGGCTTCCTAGGGAGGTGGTTGATGCCCTGAGCCTGTCAGAGGCATTTGGTGAATGCCTTCAATAACATGCTTTAATTTTAATTAGCCCTGAAGCTGGAATAGATAATCTTTGTAGGGCCTTTCCAACTGAACTAGTGTAGTAAAAAATGCACAGACTGTGTGCCTGCCATTGGAATCCAAATGCTGCCCTGTAATCCAGCAAAAATCTAGTGAGCATGTAGTTTTGTGAGTATAATCTCTACTGTCACTTGTACCTCCCAAGCTTCTTCAGATTTCATGTGAAGGAAGTGTATTTTTGTATAAATTCATTTTTTCTTGGATGGTAGACTTCCAATACTTCTGCAGTATTGTGCTCCTTGTGTTTTCCAATGAGTTTACAGGTTGTGCATATTGGCTCATCGTCAGTCAGGTACATCTGAAGGAAGAATACATAAGGAAACTTACTATCTACGTATGAGCAATAGAAGCCAAGTGGCTTGTCAGTATGCCTGCTCGTGGAACTGCCAGGACTGTGTACTGCTGGTGATGCAAAGATTGGGATGTCTCCCAAAGATCACTGGGTTTGTTCTACTGATACTTGCAGCAGAGCACAGGTGATAATGAATTTTGCCAAACCACGTGCCTTTTAGTTGGTGTCCAAAAAGATGTACTTCCTTCCTGTATTTCATGTCAATTTTGATATCAGGAGGTTGAAGGAAGCTTCACGTTCACCACACCATATCATTGTGCCTTGCAGCACACTGGTACATACCGCATGGCTTGCATTGTGGCGGTACTTGGTGGTGGAGACCTGAGTGGTGAGCCAGGGCAGTGCAACTGATGCACCTTGGGGCACAGCAGCATCTCTCTAAAGGCCTCCGTGCTGCAATCTGACTGCATCAGGCAGCCCCTCTGTGCTGGCAGCCTGGCGTTCTTGAACCAGCTCAGATCTCTGTAGTAACGGCTCCATGGCAGCAGCAGCTTCCTCTGACAGCTTAATTGGGTCTTGTGCATCTCTCATCTCACCAGGCCCCTGTGCAACTCGCTGTATTACACCAGAATGTCCCCTTTTGTTGGAACACCTTGGGCTTGATTTAGGTACTTCCTTGGGTGTTTAACACTCAGATATTGAAGCTGCCCAGCATTTGTAGCTCTGATTAGAAGAGTTTTACATCTCAATGCAAGACAAGTTCCTTGAGGTGGTAAATTATTTTATTACCTGCTTCTTTTTTTTCCTTTAGAATAGTCTTTTGCTTTTGTTCAGTCATTTGAATTCACATTATCATTGCCTTGTGCTGAAAGCTTCTCCAGAAAGTCAGCCCACACCTTGCTAGCACTGTTTCTTATGTTATCACTAACTGCTTTAAAACGTTTTTTTAGGGAACAGGATCACTCATGACATTGAAAGTAGGAATGGCATCTGTCTGAGGAACATTCCAGTAACAAGTTTCAGGGGATCTGCTGCCAGATACTGAAATATATGAGAGGTTTCTGTGTTCAGTGCAGCCAGAAGGCCTCAGCCCCGCAGTTAAGGAGAGCTACTTTTCACCAGTCTTTCTGATTCAAGACCTTTGCCAGAGAAAGAGAAGGGAATAAGTGGTGAGGCACTACTCCAGCCACTGAAGGCAAAATGCCTGCTTGAGTGTTCAGTCTGATTGCAGACCAGTCAGGATTGTCTGGTCACTATGTAGGAGATAATCTGTAATCCCCATTTCCCAACAGCAGCCCGTTGCTGCTCTCATCTGGAGTCCTTCTCCTCTTGCCATGATCTGTGTCCTGCAGCTCACATCAGGCAGTGCAGACTGGCAGGAGGTGCTCTGAGGTGTGCTCTGGAACAGGTAGGATGTGCAGGTGTAAAAATAGGCATGTGAGGGTAAGTATCAATGGGAGCGCGTGGAAACCTTGTGTGGGAAGTGCAGTGTTATTACAGCGCTCAGTGATAGCGCCAACACTGAATGCTTGCTTTTCTTTTCCTGCTTTAAGTTATTGTGGAGGATATTTGATTTAAATTTTCTGTGCTCTAAATTGGTATCTTGACATAGAGTAAGTTTGTTTTCTGTCGGTAGAGCCCTTTCCTTGGTGTCAAGTGGGGCTGCAATGCAGCCAGGATTCAATGAAGGATGCTGTGTGCTTAGGCCGTGGGGACAGGGCCCAGGCGCCATCCTCACTGTGGCTGTGGTTTGCTGTGGTGGTTGTGCAGGCACTGCATGCTAACTGGCCTCAGCTTATCCTTCTTTAGAGTAAATGTGGTAACGTGCCAAAAAGCAAGGCTACGCTGATCAAAACGGGCCCTATCAAGTATTTATTAATTTGCTTCTCTGTCATATGCCGTAACTCCAAAACAAATCGACTGCACAGTCCTCTGTGGAAAACAGCTGTGCAAAGTAGGCAGGGAGTGCCACTGTCCCTCTTACTCCCCGTCACTGAGATGAAGGGAACTCTTCATTTTAACCTCTACTTCTTTAGTGAGACTGTGCCATGCACTGTGTTCCTCAGGGAGCTGCTGTCTGTCACTGCCCATTGCTTTGCTTCTGCTCTGCATTCTGCTGCAGGAGAGCGAGAAGCTGGAACAGCAGTACTTCTAAATTTATTCTTTCTTGATGGGCTTTTACTGATCTACCAGCAACCCTAAAGCAAAAGAATGAAGCAAATATTGCACCCTGAAGACATCGCTGATCAGAGAATTAAGATCACTTTTCCTTCTCAGAATGCTTTATAAAGTAGCAAGATGTGTGTGTGAATTATTTACACTTGAAAATACACAGAATCCTACAGGAGGAGTCTTTATTAGCAGCTGCGCACGATTGACGTGCTGACAGATCCAGGCCTAGAATAAGTAGATTTTGATCCAAGAGCCGCAGGAAAATCTCAGCTCATTGTTTCTGTGCAGGTGGAGAGGGAAGGACTGAAGCATTTGAGTCAGAGCAGTGCTCTGTTCTCAGGAGACAATTGGAGCCAAGGAAGAGAAATGGCAAGAGGTGTTTACTAGTTAAAGGTTCTTTTTCATCCCCGAGTCAAAATGAAGGGAAGATCCTACAGTTTTTTACAGGACACTACTGGTTGTTTTGACCAAGATGTAGCATAAAGTTCACAAATAGTTTTTTACTTATAAATATTTCTATCTTATTAAAAAAAACATCTCTGTATGGAAACCCGTGGGTAAAACCAACTGACTGAGTTTGCTGGGGGATGGGGGGTGAGAAGAGCACAGAGAGCATAATTTGCATGTTTTTCTATTCAGGACTCCTCTGGCGACAGTTTGGTAGTCACCGTAACGTGCTACAAGGCAGGAGAGAGCTGGCTGGGGGATCTGAAGCAGGAGAAGATGAAGAGTCCTGATGTTATGGAGGTAGGCAGTGCTGCACCAGCGCAGAGGTTTCTCCAGTATGGCATCTGCTGGGCTTTGTGGATTCTGCACTTCTGACAAGACTCAGTAAGGCTCACAGACTGTTTTATGCAGTCTCTTGCAGTAGCTATTGCAGAGGGGTACTTCATAGCTGCTGCTGATACTGAGGTAAGCTCCTGGTCAGGAAATGGGGTCCTCCTGTCCCATCCTGCCACTAGCTCATGGCCGTTTTGCTGCAGTGTATTCAGGTAATGGATTGTCAGCGTGCCCAGGCAGTGCTCCTGGTAAGCATGAAGAGAACTCTGCCCACGCGTAGCCCACAGCTGCAAGGCTGTCACACAGATCTGAGTCAGGTTAAGTGCACAAGGAAATGATGTGGAAAATAAATACATTGCTCAGGTAAGAAACGAGTTTGTGGGCTTGATTGTTCATTTAGATGGGCTATTCTTGGTTTCTTTTCCCCATGATGGATTCAATCAGGTGTGGTTTATTTTGGTGGTAATTACAGACACATTTGTCATTGAAACAAAAAAAGCTGGTAAATAAGAAAGCACCCAGTTCTACAGTATCCATCTGTATGGACAGTCTATAGGTAGTTTTTCAAATGCAAACACCTGCCATCAACTTGCAACAGATTATTCTATTTAGGTTTAATGACATGCAGTCTTGGTAATTACCCCAATTCAAACAATTCCAAACTGGTCTCTATACATCACGTATCATACCAGGAATTGGCGTTGCCTATTTGGAACTGCTCAGCTTTCATAAGCAGAAGTAATTCCTCGGGCAACTGTGACACCTGCACATGCATCTTAGAATTCCAAAATCACACTGCTAAGTTGTGCTGGCTAAAGCTAAGCTGCACACCATGTCCCACTCCTACAGAGTAGCTTTCATGAATGTGATTTCATGTGTAGTGTTTTACCTTCAAACATGCTAACTTCAGGATGGTTATACCAAAGAACGTGTTTGGCTCTGAATTTGACATATACATACTTCAACCTTTGGCTGATTATAATTTGTATATATATATATTAAACTGGTCTCCTTTTACCTCCAAATATTAGTCATTTGCAGTGCCAAACAAAAACATTTTTAATAATGACAAGTTCTTGCCTAGCTACATGTATATCAAACTGGGCGAACTGTTCATCCTGCAACCTGATAATCCATCCTGAATCCCAAGGCTGTAATCAAAGGCTGCAGTTATGACATCCCAGTTGTCTTCTCTCTTATTAGGTGAAAAGAGCTCTATGAAGTGCACTGGAGATGATAAGATCTTCACTGGTTATTTTTGTTATTTTATGACACTCATTTATGTAAGTTTTTGCTGAACATAAGTATGACCAAAATGGTATTCTTATTAAAGTCTGATAAATATTTTTTTCACTTAAAATCTATGAAAGTTTAATAAAAAAAAAAAAAAAAACAATTTATTCAAAGCATTGAAGACAAAACTCATTGTCCACAAAGGAAAAAATTAGAAGCTTCTTCTGACAAAAGTTTCTAAATGAAGACCTTTGTAACTTAAAGCATTCAATGTATTTCTCTACTGCAGTGCCTCTGAGGAATGCACTGGTGACAGTTATTTCATCTGCTGTTAACAGCAGACCTCAAGATCCGTTAACTAGTTCTCTTATTTAAATTCTCTAAAAGAAGAGTTATTTCAGTCAGTATTTATTGTCCTCAAAGAAAAATCAAGTAACAT
>PPHD01021306.1:0-11411 GCA_002909625.1 Bambusicola thoracicus | reverse complement strand
GGTGAGGCATGGATAAGCAACAGCTAAAGCATTTGGCATGGGGAGCAAGAGACTGTCCTAGAATAGATCACATTTCACTATGAGTTTAGGTCTATTTTTTGTTGCATGTATTGAAAGATTTCATTTTGTCCTGCTTCATACAACATGAGCTTTGTTATTGATTCCAGTGAGATGACAAAATCTTTTCTAGAGTTTCTCAGCCCTACTTGCAGGTTCCTGTGGACTACAGTTGGTATTTTAAACTCCTGTTGCAAGTATTCAAAAAACAATGAATATATAATTGGGATATTACTTTTTTCCTGTTTTTTACCACTGCTAAGATAATTACACTCCAGAGACACTATCTGACTTAGCAGGAGCAAATGCTGAATAATTCAGAAATATGAAATTTCAGATGTGCAGAAAGGAAAGATGTCATGAAAATCCCTAGTGGTCTATTTTAGCTAACAAATCTGACAGCACTTTAGATACCAGTTCTGCTCTGACACTGCCATGAGCTACTACTGCTCTACCTATTGTTCTCATCTACAGATTTTTTGCCTCTTTATTCAGCCCCAACAAGAGAATCTCCAAGCCAGTACATTTTTCACATTGAAATACTTAACTTTGAAAAATGTATTATAGGTACCTAAGAATATTTTTCCACTACTATCATATCTCTGTATGGTAGACTGTTAAATTTATTCATATGGAGACAAAAAATAGACAAAAAGAAAAGAAAAGAGTTCAGAAAGATAGAATTTTTCAAAGTAAATATCAATAGACTTACGGTGAACACCAGGTTCATTCAAATAGATAGCAGATATACAAGTCTCAGAACGTATTTTCAATATCAAAATGCTGGTCATCTCTTGTCAGACTTCCACCTGGTAAAATCTACTCACTAAAATCTTGCTCATCAGTAGAGTATGTTCATCTGTGATTCTCTAAAATTTCACATTCATGAACTGCTACAGTTCTTCCATTTTACTGAGTATTTTTCCATGCTATGCAAATCACAATAAGAAAATTAAAGAATTTATGTCTACTTGAGCTTTTTGATAAAACTGCATATGTGTTAAGTAAGTTTAGAGTCAAAATACTTTGTATCTTAGATTCACATGAATTGCCTTTCTCCAGACAAACAGCAGTTTAAATAAAGATATATTAAATATTAGCTATATTCATACAGGGCCAACCCAAAATACTTTTCCCTTCTGTCCTCCAGCTTTACAAGAACTATTCCCAGTGCTATGCTATTACTATCAATGATGTTGCTGCAAATAAGAAAATAAACAAAAAGCTATGTTAATTTCAAGCTTCATTAGAGAAAGTGAAAAATCATCAGCACTTATTGAATGAAAATGGACTCAAGTATTGGAGAAGAAACATCAAAGAGAACCTTTCAAATACATCTCATCTTGGTGCTCTTCTGTACATCTTCTGCCCACTACCTCATAGGAACCAAGAGTGAATCGGTTAATATTCTGCAGTAATTGCTGTTCCAAATAACTGAGATATGCAAGGTCAGAGAGTTCAGGAATGGGTGAAATGAGTATCGGATTAGCTTTGGAAAGGGCAAATGCAACTTTAAGATCTATCAGTGGACATCTTTCCAGCTACAGATCAATAGCACTGATGAAGATCACATGCAGTATGAGACAGCATACAAATCCGGACAGCTCTTTTCAGAAAAAGGAGAAATGAAACTTATCTCAGCTGTGCCGAAATAGTCAGAGGAGTTATGAATCTGAGAGTGGATGAGAAGAGGCTGAAGAAGTGCATCAAAATGAAGGCTGATTTTCTCTTTAGAGACAGACCAGGAGTTATCTGATAGATCACATACATTTAAACGATCTGGCTACTTAGCTGTGTACAATCCATTTCCAGAAGGAAAAACATTTTCAGAGATTTGTGAGGCATCAATTCTGACGTTGTCAAGTAACAGGAAGCCCAACAGTCTTGCTTAATGGATTGAACTCCATGTATTTCTGCTTCAGTTCTGCTCTAATGGTACTTTGAATTCTGTGTCTAGAATACCAAAACATACAGAAATTTTCCAATTCATTTAAAGTTTCAGAATTATTGAAACCAATCAAAAATATGCTATCTTGAGAACTACAGTTATTGTCTTACTAGGTAATTAATATTTCTGCTGGTGCCTGTTATTTACAGATATAGAGCAAAGTGCCTTTTAAGCTTCTTTCAGTTATCTTCCACATTTCTGGAAAATTTGTTTTCCAGCTGGTTATAGCTGTATTTCCATTCAGGGCACACTTCTATTTTGTTTTATTTCTGTAAATGTTGTGAAGAAATTGCTCAGAGCAAAACATTTAGAGGAAACCTACTTCATTTAGAATCTCAATTCTAGCATTGCTTAACATGAGCTTCTGTAAAAACAGATACTTAATCCTAAATGCACCTAAAAGGACGTACCCAGGCTAAGTCTCCATAAAATGAATTGTGTGTGTGCAGGAAGGTTAGTGTTACTAAATCCAAGCATCACATTTCTAGTTTCACCATGCACTCTACTGTAATAATTCTTTAAATGAGTACCAGAGAGATTGTGCTCTTCATATTCCTCACAGTTGCTAAAATTACCAATGTATCCTTAACAGGAAGATTCCTGAGGCCAGAAATTCACTAATTAAGTAGAAATTAAGTCAATTCAGTAAAAACGTCAGTCAGAAAAGTTTAAGGAGCAGCTAGCAAGGATTTGACATCCGTTCTCCCAGATGAATGTATCATCATGAATGAAGAGACAACAAAGCCTTTGGAGAAAATTAAGGTACAAAGAAACGTCCTAAGTTGTAATTTTGCGTCACTTTATTCCTTGTTCTTCCCTTCTCCTGGGGGCAATGAGGAAAGGGCTTCTGTACCTAAAGGCAATAAAAGAACGACATACAATTTTAGGCTGAGATTAAATTATCCCCTAACTTGTGAGGAACAGGTGTACGGGCTAGCTGAGGTTCTGAAATATTCTTTAACCTTGATGGGCCATGAGTTATGGCAAAACAAGCTCTGGGATTGCATTTGCCCTTTCCACAGCTGTTATCATGCTGGAGAGTTGCTGCTATGAGCAGATTTTACAAACAGTATTTCTCCTCCTTTACTGTTACCAACAGATGAAATCTACTCCAAAGAAATTCTCATTATCACTTTGACTTTGCCCTTTTTGTTATTGAATTTTATAGCCTTTTCTCTTTGCTAATGCCTGAACTGTGATTAGGAAGGCTTCTGTATGTGACTTTTTTTTTTTTATTATTATCTTTTGCATGCCAAAACTGATAATTAACCCATGAGTCAGCTGCTGAGTGCTTTGTTAGAATAGATTTTTCTTTTTCTTAAATCATTCCTCTTGGATCCCACTTATAATCATTCTTATTAATCTGTTGAGCTTTCTTAGGTTATATGGAAATAAGTTCCAAAGGTTTACTGCGTTCTTGGCTCTTGGATGTGCTGACAAGCTCCCACAGAAAAGATGTGGTATGTGGGTTTAACACATTTAAAATTTTTTTCTCACTTAAAATTGTGTCATACTTTCCTTACTAGGACCAAGGCTAATACGCATAGGTCAATGAGTTTGACATCATCTGCTTAATTATATAGCTTTGAAGAAGATTCCCCTTAAAACTGTGGCTGTAAGCAATTTGTCTGTTAAAAAATGTTACGATTTTAAAAACAGCTTGGATGTCATTTAAACCAACTCTGGAATTGGAATTTGCCCACTAGCCAGCAGGTGGAGATGTAAGTCCAATAATTACTGCAGTAACCAGCTATTTGGCAGTCCTTGATACAACTGAAGTTTTGTATAATGCAATTTAACTGAGGTTAAATTTCTTAATAAGCATTAGATGAGACAGATTAAATGTGTCTGCAGTTAAGGCCCATCTATCAGCCTTCCTTGCCAAAGATATTCTTACAGTCAATGGTTAGCTGTGTCCACAGTGCTTAGGAAAATTAAATATTCAAGAAAAAGCTAACAAAAGAAAGGGAGTTAAGCATGTAATCATCCAACATTTTCTAATACTAGACCTTGTGCTGTCAAGCATCTGAAAACAAGCTTCATCAGTATTCTATTGCACAACACAAAAAAACCTGTAACAGTATATGTACACAAACTGGGAGAAGGACTCCTTGAGAGCAGCCCTGATGAGAATGACTTAGAGGTTCTGGTTTAGGAAAAACATAATGTGACATAGCAGCACGTGCTTGCAGTCTGGAAGCCCAACAATGTCCTGGGCTCCATCAGAAGAGGAATGGCCAGCAGGGCAAGGGAGGTGATTGTCCCCCTCTGTTCTGCCTTTGTAAGGCCCCATCTGCAGTCCCGCAACATGGGAAAGATATGGGGCTTTTGAAGAAGGTCCAGAGAATGGCCATGAAGATGATCCAAGGGCTGGAGCACCTCTCCTATGAAGATAAGCAGAAGGAACTGGGCTTGTCCAGCCTGGAAAAGAGAGGGCTGCAAGGAGACCTTATTGCAGCCTTCCAGTATATGAAGAGAGTTTATAAACATGAGGGAAATCAACTTGGGCAATCTGATCTGGTATTTGACCTAGAGGCTGGCAGACCTCTCTGTGGAGAGGGGGTTGGAACTTAATGATTCTTCAGCTCCCTTCCAACCCAAGCCATTGTATGATTCTATGAAAAAAATATGTAAAGCCAGTCATCCAAATACCCTATTTTGACAAGTCTTGAGTCTTTTCATTCCTACAGAATTATAAACGTGATTATGTTCCAGCAGATATAGGAATGCCCTTAATGCATTCCATCAAGACAATCACAATATTCTGTTTTGCCATTAAAAAATTATGAATCTATGAAATTATTACAGAAACTAATATAGGAAGTCATCTTGGATAGCAACAGTATTTTGTGATAAAAAAAAACAAACTGCAACAATGTCTCCTAACAGTTCTCCACAACAGAATAATAACAATATCCCTATTTAGCAGGAATAAAATTATGAACAATTACTGTAGTACAAGAAAAAGCATAAAATTTAGGGCAATGTTGTTGAACATTTAAAGTCACTTATTTGCTTTTATTTATTCTGCTTAATATGAGGTCATGTAAACCAATACTGAAATAATAGGGCCCATATGATTTACCTACATCAACTTAATTTTAACTCTGAAACCAATTGTGTATTGTAACTATAACTGTACACATAGGCAACTTATATCAAAAGACTGCTCTTACCTGAATGCCCTTTGAACAAGTCAGGAATAAACAAAGATTATACTTTGAACAGTTTTGCCACTTAAATCATCATTCTGTCAAAAGGAATCACCACAAAACAGCCTAAGCAGTAAAACACATCGCAAAGAAGCAATCCAAGGACCTAAAATGTTTCCTGTGGGGTGAAAACTCAGTAGCTTCACTTTTCTTTTGGTGCCTCCTGTGAAAGCTATTGGTGCCTCTTGAAAACCTCTTGGTTTGCAGGCGATGGGTTGAAAATACAGCTCCAAACAACTTTCTTCCCCTGCTGTTTACCTTCCCAATGCTCCAAAAGGGAAAAATGTTGCCGCTGTTCTCCTGCTGTGTTCCTGGCTTATCACCATCTCTTTCACTTGAAATTCTCTGCACATCCATAGGCCATTTGCACACATGGGAAAACTGAGTGGAGACCTGCTCTAGTACAACAACACCAGGGGGGTTATGCAGAATCAGCTCAACTTTTTGCTGAGAACAAGGAGCCAGAAGGGAGTAGTGTTTCCTCTTTCCCTCCAGGCACCTCATTCTCAGTCGAGGGCAACTGACTTGTGCAATTTAATACCCACAGCACTTTTTGGTGCTTTTTGCCTATCTGTACTAGTTTGGAACGTATGCCCATGAGGTCCTAGGTGCTAGGTCCTGCTTTATGGAACAACAAATGCCAGTTCTTTTGAGCCTTATTTATTTCCTGTCTCAACACAAATGCACAGCATTTTATAAATAAACTAGCACATCAAAACTTGGGGTGTTTGTCATAATTTTTGCCTCATAGACTGCTGGAGGCATTTGCCTTTGCCTCTTGGCAAAAGTGATCTTACAGCTAGAAAAAACATATTTTGGTTACTTAGATGAAAAGAAAACAAATGCTAGAATGTCAGGGGATGATTCAGAGTGTGATCTTGCTTGTTTTATTTGTACGATGCTCATTATGTTATTACCTGTACTGAACTTTCACAATATTTATTCAAAATTTGCATTAACTCTCTTTTTCTCAGTTGAGTGTTAAATAAATGATCAATTCACAGATAACTGCTGGAGTTAAAAATGACAGCAATGTGTACTTGACATAATGGCTGTCAGAGAGATACAAAAACAGCCAATAGTCATAACTAACATTCAATCACCTATAACCCAACATCAAAGAGGAAATTGTTCTGAGAGGATAACTGCAAACAAACTGCTCTGCATCTGATTCAGTTCAATGTTTCATTAAAAACTTGCATTCAGCAACCCTACTCTGTGGGGCTTTACATAGGGCTTTTTGCCTAACTGTACTTGTTTGGAATTTGTGACCATGAAGTTCTAGATGCTGGTCTCTGGTCTGCAAAGAAAGCAGAAGAGCAAGCTGAAATTGTGTGGTAAATTTGTACCATCTAGAGCTTTCAGAGGAGGTCCTGTGCATGAAACATCTGGTGCTAAGAGGATCTTAGTTTTAAGACATATGCATAAAGATCACTAATTTTTACCAGAATATCAAGATGATTTATAAAAGTTTACCCAGCACGAAGCATGGCTTCTGAGTTAAACAAATTTTCCAGAGTCACAGAAGTGGTTCATGCTCCATTTTTGACTGAGGAAATGAAAGAACCCTGGATGTACCACCAAAAGCTAAACACATCATGTATCTTGAATCCTCTCATTATTACAATCTGAATTTAGAATGGAGTTTCTCAGTTGCATGAACTTCAAATAAAGCACAAATAACACTACAGTAGGTTTTAAACTAATAGGAGGATTAACCGGAATTGAAATACCTGGCAAGCTAGAGAAGTGAAGAAACATGTTCAAGTATCAAGTATCACACTGAACTATGGATAAAGAAGACACATCACCTTTTTGGCCATGGCACTTTAAACAGATATGGCAATCAAAGCCTTGACTTCAAACAGTTAAAATCTGAATTAAAAAAAAAGAGATGGATGAAAACTTGGCTACGTACCAGTTTCTACCAAATAATATGCAGATTACACCAGAACATAAACCTGTTATGAATTAACAACATCAAGGAAACATAAATAAGAATGCAGCCTCTGAGACAGATAAAATCGCTCACCTGCACTACTAGGAAATGAAAAGGCTTTGGCTGTTGTAGTATCTGCTGTCAGTATTGCTCTCAGGCTAAATGGAAAGAGTCCAGAGAAAGGCAAAGATAATCCTCAGCAATCTAGAAAATATGACTTATTAAGAGAGACTGAAAAAATAAGATACTTTACTTGAAAATGAACAGTCAACTGACCTGACACCAGTTCTCAAGTACTTAAAAGTTGTTCTCTAAATGTGAACTGCTCAGAATAAAACAGAAGAGGGTTTAAGTTGTGACAAAGAAGTTTCTGGCTAGCTATTATGAATAAGAAGAGTACTGAAGCACTGGCTCTATAATAAACTGTGTGACTCTGCATTGCTGGAGATTTAAAACCAGGCTGCTCTACTAGAAATGTTATAGAAAGATGGGTGAGGCTGAGGGGATGAGACAGGAGATTCCTGACAATTCTTCCTAGTCCCTTCTTCTCATGCTTCCAGCATATAATGTGTTAGCAGCTCAAGTTCTTCTAAGTGGACACCTAAAAGTTGTCTTCATCCCCAGAGCTTAGGGGATTCGATGCCAAGACACCTAGGCAGTCAGAAGTATTCACTATAGATAAAGAATCAGGTGTATACCAGCAGGTAAAGATGTTTCTATACCAGACTTAATTCACTGCGGGCTGTGAAAAAAGAACCATGGGTGCTGCTGGGGAAACTACTATGACATCGTGGAGCATCTGGCAGATCTTGCAGAATAAGAGGGAAATAACTCCCACCAACTGCCCATACTGGACAGCAGTAGTAAATTTAAGCCAATGAATAAATACAAAACTCACGTTAAGTACAAATTTGGAAGCTGTTTGGCACAGAGAAGGGTCTAACAATATCAGTAATTGGTTTTAGTCTTCTGCTGGGAGCATCTGAAGCATGGACATAAACTAGACAGCAATAGTCATTCTTCAAAAAAGCAGCAACCACCAACCTCAAACAAGTTGAAATGGCAGTGGATGCAGGAGTCAATCCTAACATGATGCTTTTAAACACTACAAAATGAAAGAGAAGGATGTTTTTCTGTTTATTAGTACAAATGTGTGTCACCTTATTCTGAATGAAAGTTGTAGAGAAAAAGGCTTGAAAAGACACAAATAGAAATATAAATAACTTTCAGAATGGTGACTTTTTTTCATCACTGAAAATTGTTCAAACACGATTTTATAATTTTGAAAACCAAATCATCCCTATCAATAGCATATTGATAGCTTTAAATGGCTCACCTGGATGCATTAAGCAACATATCTCTATCATTTTCTTGGCCACCATCCCAGTCTTTTTTTTTTTTTATGTACAGGAATATTAAATTCATGTCCAGAAACTACTTAGTTTTCCAATTACTGGTAGTTTTGATGACCCACTCTATGAATCTGCCCTAGCATATGGGCATATCGACTATCAAGCTCTGAAGTTAATACTTGTGGGAAGTAGCAGGCTAACAGCTCTAGAAACATAACATTCAAGATGTTTATGCTTTTATGCTAATTATGAAATCCAATTATAAAAGAAAATTGGAAATATGAGTTTTCACAGAAGCAGAAAAAGCATAGCTACTTTGGCATTGCAACATCAAGTTTATGGACAAGATTTCGTCTCTTTTATCTAGGGAGGCAGGAGCCAATAGTTATTCAAGTAAAAAGTTGTGCATCCAACGTGAATCTGCTCAACCCAGCTAGTACGTAGGAATCAACTATTTGCCCAAATGACTCCTGTGAGGTTGGAAAAAATCATATCAGCAGCAGATTTTATACTTGATTTTTTTTTTTAATTCTAAAAGTTCATGCTCTGTTTAGAGCTTTCTCTTCTGAACTGGCCTTCAGAGAAAATGTACTGCTTGTTTAGAACCTCTACACAAAAAAAATCTACCAAAGGCAGGAGAAAACACTGGAATATTCATATCTTCACTCATAAATGCTGTGTGTCAGTGTTAGCATTTTTCATTGATAGAGAATTCTGAAATTTTCATGGGGCCACAGTTGGACAGCAGTTTGTAAAAGCTATTGTCATCTCCACTACCATTTCTTCTACAAACCATTGCCTGTCAAAACAATAAATCAAGACCCCAAATTGCACAAACTCACACTGGCTGGCAACTGCTTTTCTGTAGAATAATGCCTTTGCATCAAATATTCGTGAAGCACAGTTCAAAACAGTAGATTACACTCAGGCTGTAAAAAAAAAAGAAATGAAAAAAAGATGATTGTTTCTGGTTGTGAGAGGTTTTATGAATAAGTTTATAGGCAGAAATCAGCCATAAAAGACACAGACTATAAAGCACTGGGAGCTATAGAACAGAAATCTTCATCCTTAGCTCCTTCTAAATTTCAGAAAATGATCATAAAATTGTAAAAGTACTTGTCAGATTTGAAATGCAGCCTATGCAAAGAGTTTCTTTGTACTATCATGTTGTTAAAAATATGTATAAATACTGAAAGTAAGGAATTGCAGAAAAATGAATATTTCTAAGCTAGAGTATAATAAATTGAAATAAAAGAGCAACCTGACAACAGCTTACATAGTAATAATATGATTGTAAAAATGCAAATCAACAGAAAGTGCCAGGCAATCTAACGCACAACTGATCGTATTAAAGTCATGTTTTATATTGAAGGCTGACAGTCTGTTAGGCAATAGAACAATGCACTAATTACCTAATTTCATTGACTGAGCAGATCCAAAATTTTACTAGAATCACAGAATTGTAGGGCTTGGAAGGAACCTCTGGGGATCACCAAGTCCAACTCCCCTGCTATAGCAGGTTCCCTACAGTAGGTTGCACAGGAAAGAGTCTAAGAGGGAGACTCCATAAACTCTGGGCAGCCTATCTTCTGTCAGAAGTACATCCATAATACATGAATGCCACATACTACTGTGAAATCTCAGTCCTACAACCTTGGCTGCACTTGTACCCCATGTACAATGCCTTGAGATAGTGAAGCTCTTCTATTCCTATTTCATAGAAGGGAAACAGAGTACAAAGAACTAAAATCTCAAAACAGGTTACAAAAAGTCTTCCAACTCACTGGCTAGCAGAGTATTTGCCAAACCATTCTTCTGGTCCTTAGCTAGATTTATGTGACTCTCCAGCTCTGACTGTTTTTCGGGAGGTTTGGAGATGACACCAGAATGCAAACAGGGAATTATAGAAAGGAACCCTTCAAGAGCAAGTAGTATTCATACACCAAAACACCATGCTTGGAGTTTTCCAGATGCTGGAAGGTTTGGTATTCAGTAAGTGGCAGAACACTCATCTCATTTCCATTCTGAGCTGCAGTTCCATAGCAATGCTGTCAGGTCTTGTTCATACCTCTCCCGCCATACTGTATCATGAAGATACACCTCAACCAAAATTGCTCTGAGAAGCTCTGCAGCCCTTCCTATCCTAACCTATACTAGTCTTCCCCATTACGTGATTTTATTGAAATAGGTTTTTTGAGCTGAATTGTTGATGTTTTCTTAACCAGTTGCTGATGGCACCAAAGGACACTGATGCCTGTTTTCAGGCAGGATACATGATAATGGGAATCAGTGTTACGTAAGCACTGCCAGGAAATGAAGATCAGTCATCCCGACCAGGCTTGAGCATATCAAAGTCCTACTTTAAACTTCCACAGAGCTTTTAGTCCAGACAATCTAGTAGATCATACACACTAACATGCTCTATATCACAGTCCGTTATGGCAACAAGGTTACCCTATTATTTTAAGTGGCAATTGCTTGGGTTGGGTGAATTTCTCCAGGGGACAGTGCATTTTGCACCGCAGAAAGAGAAACAGCAACATCAGAGCCTGTGAGCTATGCCCCAATCTCTATCACGGCAGAGAAACAAGCCAATGAAAGACACAAGCCATAATGAACTTTGCCACAAAGGAGGTAAACATCTTTGTTGCTCCCAATTTATAGACCAGAAGAACATTTTACAAGTCATCTCAAGTTTTGAAGAACAATCAGGGACCCTGGAATCAAGTCACTGAGCATCATCACAGCATGGTGGTGATTTCACATTTATCTTACAAAGACCGATCCCCACAATATGGCAGAATCAATTTGCTCTGTGTCTGTTACAGCTAGCGCAAGCAGTACCGGATGGAACAAACTGTACTGTTATAAAGTAAGAGCGAAATAAAGATCTTACCGGTATC
>PPHD01021305.1:0-13302 GCA_002909625.1 Bambusicola thoracicus | reverse complement strand
GACTATTAGCAGGGAGAGAAGCCATTTCAAATTTACAGTCAATAAAAGTGAAGAAAAAAAGACCTCTGCCATCTCCCAACCTTGCACAGGATCTTACATACTGTTCTCTACTGTTACACATAGGTTAACTGCAGGTACTGTTTAAAGGTAGCTTTAATATAAAGAATGTAAGTAAAATAATAACAAGACTGAAATTTTATGATGAAGAAGTGTCTTCCAGGAAGATGAATGCCACATCTACAACCAGATCTTGTAACAATACTTTGTAGGCTTGTATAACTTGGCACACTCTGAGCCACTAGGTCTGATTTTTAAATATGGGGTACTGTGTGATAGATTCCCATGAGAACTCTGACTGAGACTTGTTTCACACTGGTTTACTTCTACAGCAGCTTAAAGAAGCCCAGTTAGCTGAGCTCTGTCTAAAAGAATAATATCAAGAATAACTATTGAAGAAAGCATTTTACCATTGGGTCATCTACTTCACGGAGTCTGGCAGAGCTGTGGAATTACCACAGCCCACATATCGCTTGAAAGTGACATGTTTAGTTTGTTTTTCATTTTTAAAATACATTAATTCTATTCTGGCATTTCCTGTTGCTACATATATTTCTTAGAACGAATGGAAAACAGACCCAGGTTTAAATAATAAGCTATTCTAAATACTCTTAAAAAAAACTAATGGTAAAGAATGAAAACAATATTGCTAAATTAAATTTAGATTTCACAGCTATATGAGGTATAATAACAGTAAAAGGAATGGAAATCAATAAGTTAAGCAATCAGTTATTCTTGAATCAATTTCTTCTTGAAGGCTTCCCTAAGATCCCTCTAAAACTGGAAAACCGAAGATAAAACCCTCCCACTTGTATTGGAACCTCAGAACACAGAATAAGTACTTTGCTTTGCCTTAAAATTTAGAAAAAAACAATTTTAAAATGTCATGTATGATATAAGCTTGCAGAATTGCTGGGAGGTCAAAGCCACTTGCCTTGGGGCTTCTGGAGAGGATGCATTTTGGCCAGTGGAGTTTTGGTTTTGGGCTTCCTTCCGGTCTGATGGATACATTGTGCCGGGCTGATATGCTGCAGTTCCCCACATGCTTCCAACGCTGGATTTGAGTCAATGTGACATTTGATTTGAAAAGGAGAACAAGGGCAACCTGGAAGGAAAAAAAAGAAAGAAGGCCATATTTATTTCCTTCTGTTAATCCTGGAGAAAATGTGCGCTACTTCTAGAAGCGTATCATTCTCATCGTATCCTGAGGAAAGGGGGTAGAAGAAGTACAAGCCATTCACTCAGACAACCAATCTCTCAGTTTCAGTAATCATATTGAAGCAGTCACCTAGTTCCAGTCACCAGGAATTTTGGTAAAGTTATGTACAATTAATGCACTTATTTCTTTACTACAGGCACCCAAAATAAAAGAGTAAATGTAAAAGATAAAAGCAATCTCAGAAAGATTCCTCCAGTCAGAATTAGAGGTGCCTCGGTGTATAACATCATGCTATTTGGTAAGGCAAACAAAAACAAGCAAGTAGCATCACCTAAGTTATGGTGAATGTGTCCCATGTGTGTGGGACTACTTCAAGCTCCATTCCTGCAGAGATGTGATCAGTCAAGCTGTATTTTACCGCTATTTGCTATTCATCCCTACACAAAGTATCAACAGTCTCCCAAAAGGCTACAGTCTGAAAGATCCCATTAAGATATGATCCAGTGGGAAAACGGAGAAAGGCGCGATGAATGTTTGTTTGCCTTTTAATTTCACATTCGCCATTCATTTTTTGTGGGTACTGTGGAAAACCCATACGTTCACTTCTACACGGCGGATACTTCTTTTTCTACTTGTCTTCTTACAAGTCTCCAGGAACATCAAACCTTCAAACTACCCCTGACAGTGTGTCATATAAGGAGGCATAAAAGTGGTTCAAAAAGGCTGTGGTTTAAAATCGCTGCAAATGAACATCAGAATATATAAGCTTCCAGCAGGACAAAGAAGTGGAAAACCTATCTGATGTAGAAATGTGAATGCAAATCCATAACTCAATAGCAAAGGGAACTTGACAAACGTTCCCGATTTGAAGCGGATCAGTTGAAATGCCCAGCACCCTTCAGGAGAGGGAGTTGACCTGCCCCACACAGAAAGGATTCATCTGAAGGTGAAAATCAATCTTAGCCTTCCTGTGATGTGTTCAGGAACACAGTATTAGCCTCATGAATGCAACCTACTCTTAGCTAGATTTATATTAAGATCAAAAAACTGAAACGACAAGCACCTCCATCCCCATCAACCCAACGATCCTGGGTTTACACTAATGGTATTAAGTCAGGATGTGACCTTTCGGATAATGACTTTGAAACCTGAGCCTCACGGACTGCTTGGGAAGATTAGCTGATGCTGAAACTTCTGCAGCAGTACAGATTTAAAGAAAAAAAGGCAAAAGGTATTAATGTTGCTGACAAAAATAGACACAGGCAGCACAAATATACTTCCCAACCTCTGCCACCCAAATACACAACCCTGAATTCCTTGTCACGGCTGCCAGTTGTTGCTGATGAAGCTTCATTAGCATTCCCACTACAGAATCAGCTTTCCAGCAGACTTAAGATCAGCTATTAAAACACGCTTCTATTCGAAACCAGACACTTATAAGCACTAGGTTTTATTCAAATATGATTTCACTTATCAGGAAGGTGCAGAGAAAGCGCAGTAGGTTGTTAGAGCAGATTAACAGATTATTTCAAACAAATCATCACAGAAGGAGCTTATGCAGCTGCCCCAGCTCTGAGTACCAAGAGCTCCCCATGATAACAGCCATGCCGTGACGTGGCAGCTTTCAGGGAAAGGACAATCTCCTTCCCTATTCGCAGTAGCTCAGCACAGCAAGAAATTAAAATGACACACAAGCAAATACAAATGGCAGCATACAGAAGAGAGACCCGAGTGTGGTGATGGTGACTGGGTGGCAATTCAGCAGCCCTGTATTTTCTGCACGTGCATTTGTTCCTAAGAATGACTTGAACAAACCAACTCTCGGTGGATGTTTGTACCTACAGCAGCTCCCTCCTACAGCAGAATCCATGCAAACAATCACGACACAAAATCTCCTGATGAAGGCAAATGCCTCCATCCCGCCCAAAGCAAGCTCTGAACTTGGCTCCACTTGCTCCAGGACTTGTGTTCAGAGGCATTTCCAGAGCAAATACTTTGCAAAGCCTTACTACTTCCCACTAAAAACACCCATTAAAAAAAAAAGAAATACATCATCTTCCAAAAATACAGTATTTTTGTACCATCTCATATATTCCTTATATATGTTGCTGCTGTTCACCTACTGTCTGCACTTAACCTATGCACACATTGATAACACATGCAAAGAGTAAGTGTGGGAGCAAAGCAGAAAATGAAATTGATAAGGACTGAAAAAGAAGAGAAACTCGGAAAGCCACAAGCACCTAAAACACGAAATGTAGTGCTGGCCCTAAATCAAGAAAAATATGCATGGATGAAACCACAGAAGTGGCTTTCATTCTTTTTTATTTAATCTAAGCCAAGATGGTTCCCTCTTTTCATCTCTGATGTGGCCCCTAAGGACTGCTTTTTGCACACAAGACAAAAATCCACTTTCTTCACTTATTTTTTCAAGCACTATAAAATGATCTGTGAAAACAAGATTTACTGGATTATTTCCCATGGAATTCTCTGAAAGTACAATCCACATCTGGAGGAGTGTGCCAGGCCGCTCCTGGGAAGGGACATGGAGTGAGAAGGTGCACCTCTACCACAGACCCTGCAGGAGGTGGCAGCTCAGAGGCCTCACCCTGCCCTCTTCCAGAGGAAGACTTGGGCAGTGCCCAGTGGGACACAGCTGCACCTCACCATGTCAGCCCACCTCCAGCTCTCCCTGGAAAGCCACAGAGAATGACCAAGGATCAGAAGGGATACAAAAAGCTGGACTTGCAGAAGAGGGCTCCACAGACTAAGCACACTAGAAGGGCGATGATAAACAACACCTACTTTAAAAGTTCGCTTTTTCTGAGAATTAATATCATCAGAGGATTTTTCCAGACATCCAGAAAGATGAATCTGACTATATTTCATTGCATGCCACTGCATTTTTTGTTTTTTTCCCCCTTCTTGTGGCAGTATGGCAATACTGAACATGTAGTGCATACTGTGAGCCCCACGCCTCCATGCACAGGCTCGCTCCACACGCTTTGGGCATGATCTGCTGGGTGGGCTATCTCAGTTTGGCTAAACAGAACAGACTGCTCAGGGGAGTGGTGGAGTCACCATCCCTGCAGGCTTTCAAGAACTATGCAGATGTCGCACTTGATGATATGATTTACTGTGCACAGTGGCAACGGATTGATCATTGGACCAGATGATCTTAATGGCCTTTTCCAACTTTAATTATGCTATGATTCTACATAAAGCCCTTCAGCCCCTTGTCATACCCAAACCAGCCCAGCGCAGGGACGCAGAGGTAACACCATTCCCGCTGCACCATGTGAGGCTGCCTCCGCTCCTCAGGCCCCGTCCTGGACAAGAAGGGATCCCAGCTGCCCGGGCAAAGCCATTCCTGGTGCTGCTGACAGTGCTTCCACTGCTGTCGCTCACAAGCTCCTCAGGCTCCCACAGCCTCCAGTTTCCTAATATTTTGCTGAGTTAGGCTGGCATTGAAGTCAACAGCTCCAAAAGGCAACTCAGTGTAATGTGATCCACCGGGTCCAACTCTAAGAGCACAGGAAGACATTATAATTCTCTCCTCTTTCTTCAAGCATATAAAAGGGAAACTACTCCAGATGGAAAAGAGCTGTTATAGCACAGATGCATCTGGTTGTTGTGATGCTGTTTTGCAAAGTGTACATCAAGTGGGTGAGCAACCAGCAACAGTCTGACCAAACACTGTGGGAAAAAACTCAAACAAGCCAGAATATAGGTAATGGCACAAGATGCTTCTGCAGCTAACCAGTCCGTGCCCAGAACTGAGCAGATTTAACAGCAACTCTCCAGTATTAACAACCAGAGCTATTTTCATTAGGTATTGCAATGGGAACGTAGCTCTTCCCACCTCCTGGCTACAAACTGAGCATACACAATGACCCCTAGCCTCCCCTAAAAGCTTTTCATTATTCCCAGTTCCAACATCTCTATTTTCAACTGAAACATCCACTTAGGCATTCCCTGATGCTGTCTCTGATAGTGAAGTTCTCTCTTTGTTCCCTCCTCCTTAGTCAAAGCCTTTCAAGGCAGAAAGCTACTGCTAGAAAGCAAGGGGCTGCAAGGGCAGAGTAAATGTATGCTGTGAATGAGAAAACTGTGCTAAGAGGAGCCCTGTCACAAATTAGAAGGTGCTGATTATGTCTTCCTCGTGTCAGCAGGAATGTGCTGAGTGGTATAATACTTTGCCCTTCACACTCAGGCAGTGTTACAGACACAGTTGTTTAAGGACATTCTTGGGGAAACCAAAGCATTCACCACGCTGATGGAAACGCAGTTTTGTGAGCCTTCAAATGAAAGGCATCACCTCTAGCAACGGCATGACACGACCCTGCTTGTTGCAGTCAGTTACAGAATGCCCAGCATCACCTTCAGAGGGCTGCAGAACCCTGCAGCCTGCAGCTTTCCCTCCCGTCTCCCATTTCACACTGCCCTTCCTCAGACTTGCTCCTGACCCCCCCTGCTGAGTTGAGGGCAGCAATGGCCTGTCCCCACGCTGCCACCTGGCACATCCTTCTTTCTCCTTTCATACTGTTTAATTAACTCCAGCCCTTCCCTCAAATCCACTGAAAACTCACCTCTTCCTTCTGCCCAGAGCCCAGATGAAGCTCTGGCAGAGCCTCATGCATGGCTCCCCAGGTCAGCCTACATTGCCTCCTGTCCCCATGTGCCCCTGCCCCCTATCCCTACAGAGCTGCAGGTGCCACCAGCACCGCTCACAGACACACCGTGTAGAGCTGCAGAAAAGGCAGCGTGCAATGGGGCTGCACACATGCCCTTCTATTGAGCTCAATGACATTACAGATGGTTATTGCACATGGCATCTGTTCTATAGGCATTCCAAAAAGTCAGCCTCAGTAAGAAGAGTGGCAGCAAAGCTATCACCATAAGCACACAGAAACAATTAAGAAAACATCACATTTGAAATCAAGCAATTTTGTTTGTATTGATAGATATCACTTACTTGTATTCAAGCAGAGACACACACATTTTTCTTCTTTGCTCAGACTATAAGACAACTAAAAGAAGGCAGAGCAGTTTCTGCTGCAGCTCTTGTTTCATGGTTTAAAATGCCATGCTCACAGGAACTGGCCTCCCCCATCCCACTTCCTATCATCAGTGTGGTTAGGGTGACTCAAAGTATACAAACGTGGCAAGTATGAGCCGAGGCGCTTTACTAAGCAGAAGTTAAAGGAGATTGCTGCAATCTGCAGAAATAGGCACTTAGCTTTATGCTTCTGAAACACAGCAGCAGGATGTAGATGATTTAGAATCCTGAATCTTTCTAAAGTAGAAAAGAAGATAAAGCCACGTGTCTTCAAAAGCTTTCCCGTTTAGATAGAGTTCAGTATGAATGTGAGAATGGCAGCGGCGTGTCACAGAAACCAGGAACTCCCGGTGCTCTGCTCTGAAACTCTTAGGACTGCTTCTCCAGGAGATGAGTGGCACAGGGGCACTGCCCCAAGTGCAGTCACACATAGCCTTCCCAAAGGGCCGGCTCGGGGTGTCTGTGGAGCCCCTGAATGTCACAGCATTAAAGTCTGCTGTGAAACAACCTGCAGAAATGAGAATCAGTGTAACTCAGCAGGGACAGTCAGCTAAAAAATATCTGTAAGTCCTGAAAACATGCAGCCTTCCTTCTCTCCCTTTCTGGTTACGGCTCTCACGGCGGAACGCTCCCCTGGGAAATGATGGTCAGTGTCCTTACGAGAAAAACACACAGTTTGTAAACCACAGCAAACTACTGAGTGTCTGAGGAGCGCTGTGAGAAATCATGTAGATTGAGTTTAACTTACAACCACATAGAAACACATCCAGGAGAGAGAAGACCTTCTTCCAGGAAGAATACAACAGCTAAAACAGACAGATTTGTGCATATAAAACACAGAAAGGCCCAACAACCCCCAGACCTGCACCTACAGCATTCCACTCTCGGGTTCATCGTACTTTTACCCTCTCCTGACTTCTTTTAAATGCCTTAGCTGAGGACACTTCCTTTAGCACACATCTCAATAACATCCTGAGGGTTACCACTGAACATCACTGTCACATCATTTATGTTTTACATAAATTTGCATGAAGATCTCCCACCTTTAACATCATCGGTTAGCTTTAAAGCAAATTACTGCATGCTAACCCAAATAACTCAGGGCTATGCTTCACTGGCAGCGGTACACGCTTTATGCCCCGTGCCTTTCATCATCTGAATCAAAACAGACATGTCATTGGGAGATCAGCTTTTAGCTCCGAGTTGTTCTTCCCTAAACTGCCTCCAAAAGCCAACTGCTGTGGGAGCACAGGTCCTAAAAATGAACTCACTACGCAGAGGTACAACACCCATAGTGCTCAAGATCCGCAAACGGAGGTAGGTGCGTTGCTTACATTGCAATTAACAACACTTGTCTGACCACTGAATAGTTCATTATTGTCTTTAGAAGGGGATGAGATTTCATTGTTGATTTATAACCCTTTCCAGTGCGTCTCAATTCTCACAAGTGCTTTTCGGTGCAGTTAAAAACCTAGCAGTGTGATCTCCCATGTGCCTACAACAGCATTCTGCTCACACCGTAAGGTCACCCCGGCCTGCAGCTGCAGGATGAGCAGCACTGCTGTCCCTGGGGGTCCTGGCCTCCCCCAGCTGCCTCACCACCAGTGCTCACACAGACAGGGTGGGCTGGCAAACCCCTTAGGTACCGAATGCCATCATCCCATCCCAGCCAGTCCAAAGTAACGACTCCTAAAAGACTGCTTGGATGTTTTGTGTTCACACCACAGCAGATCAACAAGGTCTGCTGGTTGTAACTCAGCTTCAAGTCAGCTCGCAGCAGACACACTTCAAACTTTCCAGGACAAGTAAGTTGAATCTGTGTTAGCCATGTGGAAGGTCACTATTCCCAAGCAAAAAGTGGTCATTTTATACCAGGCTGCCAAGCCAGCCCTCCTCAGAAGGAGTGAAGATGAGAAAACGAGCAGGGGAAAGGCAGCAAGGCCTGGTTCCTGATGCTGGTGAGCAAAAAAGGAGCGGAAGTAGTGACCAGAAAAGCCATACAGAGTACAGCCTGAGACAAAATAAAACCAGGCTCACTTTAAAGAAAGTAAGAATGAAACTGAAGCAAAGCATTACAGAATACCTTCCCCTGTCAGAACCAACAATAGGCACGTTAGCCCAAAAATATTTTAATTTCCTGTACGAAACAGGATGTGGAAGAGAAGTCAGCGCTCGTTTACCTGTGTTGTGTGAGGCTATCAGCGGCACAAGCAGCAGCTGCCTGCTCAGCCAGGCCCAGGCATGGTCACACTGGTGGGCAGGCAGGGAGCTGCAGCCAGGCCTCAAGGTGCTGGCCACCCTGCCCCAACTTTGGCTAAATAATTCCAAGGCTTGACTGAAAATCCTTCATGGGATACAGGAAACAGCCTTTCAACTTAAAACACACTTGATTTATCATTCAAGTGCCGGTGATTACTCAGAGATCAGTTAATTTTTGAGTCTGGCCACAGTTTTGCAAGATTTACACTCAACTTGCTTTTCATACAGGCATACAGAAAGTAACACTGCAGGATACTGAAGCCACGTCTTCATGGCTGGAAGGCAGCGCTATGAGCTTTTGTGATTCATCAAAGCAAAAAGGACAGGCTAAGACAAACTCATTCTTCTCGAGAAAGCATTTGCCTGGCTTTTCCCCTTGAATGGCATAATTGAATTACTCTAGGCTAAAATAATAGGCACAGTAACTTTCTGTGACACCAAGATCAAAGGTAGAAAAAGAAAAAAAAACAGAAAGAGGTTCTTGTATCTAGTAAAGAAAGCACGTTAAAGAGTGACAAAGTAAAGGGGTAGCAGCCTGGGGCAGATGTCAGCTGGAGTGACACTACAAGGGACAAAAGCCCCACCAGCAGCAGCATGTGTCAGGACGTCATTCACCTCGCAGGGAAGGCAAGAGACATCCCTCTACAGCAGAAAGGCAGGCAGGGAGAGAGGGGCAGCCAGGTTCATCTCTTCAGTGCACGCCAGTCTTACTTTATTTCTGCCTCCTGAAGCACAGAGCAACTCCTTTGACTTCAGTGCCAGGTTTCAGCTTTAATTCCAGCAGCAGGCAAGGTCCAGGTGCCACAAGTTCTGCTTAAGTCACTGCAGGTGCCCACTTGGACCACAGATAATCAGATTTATGTTCATATATTTCATTACAAGTATAATGAAAACCAGAATTCGTTAATCCATAAAACCTAATTTTGCTTTTTCTCTTTTGCAAGAAGATGGAAGATAATGCTCCTCTCTTCCTAATTTATTCCTGACTTACCACTTCCTTCACACCACGCAGCAGAGCAGCAGCAATTCAGATAACCCTTCCCTGCCCCTTCCCCTTGCAGTCCCAAACAGGCTTCTCATCCCCCTTTGCTGGTTATGAGCTCAGTTCAGTGCTGGTCCCCTGTTACAGCCCGACTGTTCCATGCACATCACTGGGAGCCTCCCCTTGGCCACCCCAGAGGCTCCACTCCACCCAGTGCTGCCTGACAGTGTCCGCAGCCATCACCTCAAAGGTCCCTAAGGGCACAGCACAAGATGCTGCTGCAACTGCAAACTCATTTTCACCACAGACTTCCCCAAATGAAAGCTGCCACTGCATCCATCCCTAAGCCCTCACTGACCCCAGAGACCACGCTGAGCCCCCCAAGGAGGAAAGCTGGAACACCGGTTATTTGGTGCTACTCTATCTTTCTGTTTTTATTTTTTTCCCTTGACAGGTAACAGGTTTTTCACTATGATGAACGAATCCTGATTTACAATTACACTGATTATGCAAATCAAAGAGTATATTTCAAGTTAATAACACTCCCGGGAGTTCACATCTGTACTGCTTTAACACAGGAATCGCAGCACTAGAACAATCCATTACTGTAAAAATCCACAGAGATTTTACACAGGTTACACACAAACAAATTACCCCAGCCAAAGCCACTCCAATTTGTTCCTCTCAGATTACCTGCATCTGAGTGATTTACTGTCTTGGGAATTCTTTTCCTAGAACAAAGAGAAAGATGGCAGATCTGCCTTTTGCAGAGTTATTTATATGGTAGGAAGGAGAAAGAGAGGGAAAAACATTACACTACCCACCCTTCAGTGATTTACAGGGCTAACACAAAGGCCACGGTACAGCCATGTGCTAAGAACCATCACAGAGACCCCAGCCTTCTTTTCAATCTGTGTCACCAAAAAAAAAAAAGGCTTCAGCTATTTCCTCTTACTAGAAGCTTCTTACATTTTTTGCTAATGACAAAAGCAACATGCAAGACTCTCTCACACTGCTCTGCTGATGTGCTTGTGAATCTTCTTAATGGCACACATTACAGTGGGTAAACTCTCATTTAGCCAGTAAGGAGAGATTATCCTTCACTTAAGATTTAATGACAATATAATGCATCTCCAACAGTGTCCCAATTAACTCCCTTTTTTTATTCTTATCTTGAAATATTTTATTGGTTTTAGTAAGCTGATAATTATCTTTTGCTCATTTAAAAGGCTATTTAGATCCTAAATAAAACCAGGTTGAACAGGTGTTTTTTTGCTAAGGAACTGAGCCTCTCTGGGAGAGGCCAGCTTTTCTCCATTTCCATAAGGTGCTGTCAATTCATACTGCAGCATTTAAGCAAAATCAAATTCATTACTGAAAACTGTAATGAGTATTTTTAAACTGATATGCTATTTTGGTAGCAGAGCTGCTTACTGCAAAATATCTGCAGCAGTGCACTTCCAGTAGCTCCCCACAACCATTAAGGAACATATTCCAGCTCTTACTGCTGGAAGAACACCCTACTGGAAGTGTCCTGCCTTCTCAGAAAACAGCAGGGTCATGGAGTCCTGAGGTAGCTCAAACAGAGCAGTCACACTAGGCCACCAGAAATCTGAAGGTTGAGACGCTTACGTTGTCTTTCTCTCCCTTTGCAATTCAATAACAAATAAGGGATTTGCAATCACAAGCGCAGTTGGAGTACATGTATATCTGACCTTCAGTTCCTTCAGAAGCAGTACAGCCAACACACTGGAGGTCTCACAGAACGGCTTGAGTTGGAAGGGACCTTAAAATTCATCCAGTTCTAACCCCTTCCATGGGTAGGGCTGTAACTCACCAGGTCAGGCTGCCCAGGGCTCCATCCAACCTGGCCTTAAGCACCTCTCTGCACAGGCCTCAGAGAGGTCTGGCCACGAAGTTCTGGATGCCGTCCCCCAGAGGGTCTGGGCAGCCCACATCTCCTGGGCCTTTGGTCCCAGATACACTGCATCTCAGCTAACTGGATCAGCAAACCTCCAATGTCTACATATGCTGCAACTCCCCGCTTGGTCTGCTGGAGGATAACACTTTCACAGAACACATGGGTTGTTAAATCATTTTGTCCACTAGTATCTCCCTCAGGAAGTGAGAAATGTTTCATTGTATCTGCTTTAGGCCTCCACCAGGGCTGTAACCAAAACAAGCACCCTGACCGGTAAGCAACAAGAAGCATTGGTTTTACAGCCTGTGGCTGCACCTGTCTGGGCTGTCAGCCAAACCTCCAGGAGCAAAGCCAGCCCACGCACTGTGCCCACCACAGGCCTGCCTGCTCACCGCTGCCCTGTACAGAAGAGTCTGATGGATCCCAGTTCCTACCCACTGACACACAAAGCAAGATAAAAAGCACTGGACATACATAGCACAACCAGGTACAATTAAAAAAACCTTCAGTGTACACACTGGAAATAAAGTGGCTGAGATAAGGCTCCATTTCCCACAACAAGGCCAGTCCCACCAAACTGAAGCAACACGGGCACTCCTGATGTCAAATCCGGCATTGCTTCCATTTCCAAGGAGATACACAAGCATATTCTGTATTTTATATAGAAGAACTGAGAATCAAGTGTTATTTTGCTTGCACTAAAATCATCTTGACCTAGATAAGTGCTTTTATAGACTGTGATCTACTGTCTCTAAGGACTTAGCAGGATAAAGAACCCAGAAAGGTTAAAGGCGCTCCACATAAACAACACAGGGATAAGTAAACTGGAAGAGACTAAAAACCACTGAACTGGTTCCAGTATTTTGGATCCCAAAGCAGACAGAATAGGATAAAGCTTCCTTTATACTTACTTCACCCTGGCAAGCACCAAAGAAAGTAGCACCAACTCAAAGGCCTGTAACAAGGACCGTGAAAAAAAAGCTACAGTAAAAAGATCTATTGTTGGTTTTCCCAACAAAACTCTAGCTAATTTACTGTATCTGTAGTAACCATTTCTTTTCTGTTATTTATAATCACATTTTCATCAAATCAGTAGCTACTGACAGGCTGTAAGAGCGTTCTGCAAGCACCTAGCTGATTATCTGAGACAACAGCTGTAAATCACAAACACTAAAATCCTTCTGACTTACAGCTCAATCTTTGTCCTGAAGAGAAGAACATTCCATACATGACCTCAAAATTGGATTACAACTCTGACAGTTTAAAGAAATCGAGGAAAAAAATGAAAGTCAAGATGAACATATATCTGTGTGTGTGTATATATATATATACACACACATTACAGTAGCACAAACTGTGTATTCAAATTAATACCATAGAAACAATTTACATTTTTTCTTGCTCAGTGATAATCTCCAATCCTGAAATAAACTAAGAAAGAGTCTGATCTGTCATTACATGAAATGCAACTGGCATTTTCTAAGAGAAGTATATGGACGATAAGGATAATCATTAACCATGCTACTTGCTTGGGATATATCTAAACGATCGTGTATGAAATTCTATTTCATAAAATAGCACTTACTGTATGGCAGTAATTGTTTCAATAATTAGTGGTTTTCAGGAAATTTCTGCCTTGCTATTTCATATTGTCCTTTTATTGATGGAGAATACTGAATGTGTACAATGTATGCTTGCTGGCAAAGCTGAGCGATAAGGGGAGAGGATAACTGGAAATAACAGAGGGATTTAAGAATAAGAGTGATTACTGAAACTTAGAAGCCATTAAGAAATACACAAAGAGATCTAATAGTAGAAGAAAAAAAGAGGGAAAAAAAGGTTATTGAAAGATCGTTTCAGATACT
>PPHD01021304.1:0-11014 GCA_002909625.1 Bambusicola thoracicus | reverse complement strand
CTCAGAAAAAAAAAATGTGTGTGGTCTTTAGTTAATCCAGGGTAAATAAACTTTTTCAGAGAATTATAATGTTTCTTCTTGCTTTGTAGCCACTAATTTCAGGAGACGGGAGAGCCAATTAAGGCCTAGCTGATGGACATATAGTGTAGCAAAGCTCGTTAGCTCAAGTTGTCCTTTGCAGACAGGTTTAGTACTTAGGGGCTGGTCCATGGAGAGAGAAAAGTTGAAACAAAAATGCTGAACATTGTGTTGCATTTCTGTATGGATTGGAGGTTCTTTCTCAGATGATTAGGAGTCTGGCTGATGGTCACAAGGAGCTCTTAGGCTACTGTTACTGAAAAACTGCCACCTTGTCTGTAAGTTGAGTTGATGTCATCATGGCAGAAGAGAACATGTGCAAGACTAGGACACAGGTCAAGCTTCTGTTCAGTGCTTGTCCTTTGGAAGAGGTGCTGGACTTTAGGCTGACTGATAGGCTAGCAATATTTTCTCTCTTGTCATCCCAGTGAGTGCAGGAACATTTATTCAATCCTATCTTGATACAAAATATCATTATGAAACTTCAGAAGGCATTGTAGGCTAGTCAGAATTAGCTGGAGTTTCAAATCTGCTGTCCTATAAACTGGCTTCTTATGCTCAGATTATACCCTCATTAACATTTCAAAGGCTATTGCAGTTTGCATTTACTTTCTTGAAAGAAGACATCAATGGATTATCACAAAAATCTAAGAGTTTGGCCATATTGTGTAATCATCATCACAGCCAAATTTTGGGGATTAGGACATCAGTTTTCAGTTTCTGTCTTTATTTAAGAATTCTGCTCTTAGAAACATGTAGTCATTTAATTTTCCAGATATACTAAAGGCACTGCATCTGAAACTGAGTCTCCTATGTTCAGAGAATAAATTGTCATATCTCACTAGAATGCTGCAGTTTTCTGACAGGAAGGAAAAAAAGAAAAGGCTCAGAAAATGTCCTAGGACTTTGATTCACATGACTATATGATCAGTATGATAATAGATTAAATGTTAAAATTGCCAACATGGTAGCAGTTTCACACTATATCTGTATCTGAATGGTGTTTATCTAGAAAAGCATTCAACAAGATTGAGGAAATTTTGCTAATTGAAAAACTGTGAGTACAGGAGGTCATGCCACTGTTTTGGTTGTTGTGGTGCTCCCCTTGCCTTTTAAGTTCACAGAAAATATAGAGGGATGGGTTACATAAGGAAAGTCATCAATAGTAAATTGACTGTTATTGACTGAGTAAGCTACCAACTCACAGTCATCAGCAAAAAGAAGCTCACTAATGAAGAAATCAACCACATGTCTGCAGACTGAACAACTTGCATCTGTAAGAAAAGGAAAGATTACAATTCTGCCAGTGGCACGAAATGTTTCTATCTGTATACCAGAGACAAGATCAAAAGTAGTATGGAAACTATTTATAATATTAAAGAGATCTTGCCATTTTCCACCTGTCTAGCCATCACCTTATCACGAAAGACTTAAATGTGTCAGGGATAAAATTTTCAGTGCTTTCGCATATCTGCAAAAGCTTTAAGAGTCCCTTGTAATTTACATTGTCAAAACCTTTAGTTAGGTCAACAGTCGGCCTGCCAAGACTTCAGTTTGACTTGATACTATTAGTAAGGTTCTAAAGGTCAGGCGTGTACTGTGACTTACTAACTCCACATTAAAGTTTTGGTAAAACAGATTACAAAAAAAGCAGAAATTGAGTTGCTCAGTTTGGGCATGCTATGATGTTCCTAGCATCAGAGAACAGAAATGCCAAAATAATTGTCACAGTTTACATCATGATTACTTGTAGGTAGTAGACATTATTGGTTCCTTTGAATTGCTGTGAAATTGTTTCTTGCTTTCATATAATGTGGAAAGACCATGTAGATTTCACGTTGCTTCTTAAAATGTAATTTACCATCAAGTGAAGCCATACACTGGTTCAATGTCAAGATACTGTAAAAGAATATTAAACTGAAAAATTAAACAAGTCATCTTTGAATTTGGAGTACAGGAGACAATAAGTTTCAGACTATGAAATATTTCTATCACTGCCATTACTGAGACTATGGACTTTCTCTACTCTTCCATTACTAAAGTATTTATTGAGTTTACTGAGTAAAGGTGTTGAGTTTATTTGTCATAATAGGCATGCAAGGTGTAATTCTTTTGCCATTCAAGAAGTTTATAATAATGGTACAGGGACTGCACTGGGTAGGTTGATAACTACAAATACAGGTTGACTTTTGAGCTTCTTTTCTCTAGTAAATGGTATTGATTTTTCTGTATTCACTGCTATTCCAGAGTTCTTTCAGCAATTATGTATTCATGTAAAGAATATGACATTTGTGCGACTGTATTCTATGTCAATGGACAACTACTTCCACCATGTCCAAGACTGTCTTGGGCAACTGTCTTACATGTACTGCTATTATCTTTTTATTATTATTTTTATTTTTACCTGCATCTGGTGTTTTTCTGTTTGTGTTTTTAGCTGACAATTCAAAATTCATGACAATGCTTGAAAACAGAGGAATAGCCCCTGTAAATTGACAGAGCTCAGGAAAAGTTAGAGGAATTGAATAAGATGAAAAAAATAACCGCAAACAGTGTACTGCTTTTTAGAGTTTTATACTGAAGAATCAGTCTTTATTTTTGCTGGAGTTACATGGCTGCCTGAAAAAGAACTGAGAAAGAGAAATTTTCTTTTGAATTCATCCTTCCCCACAAAAAACAAACAAACAAACAAAAAAACTTAATTTTAATTCAGTTTGAAACAATCAAGCAAAAATAAAAACTAAAGCAAAACAATATATATACTAAAAAACTTAAAAAACATATTGTTCATATATGTTAAATGAAATATTAATTGATTCAGAAGTGACTCAATTAAAAGATTCACTTTGATTCTTTTAAATTTTCTTAAAGCTTTTAAGATAGCAGTTGTAAAGCATTTGTAAGACTTTTCTAATAGATCTTCAGCAAAAGGAATGCATTTATACATTATATCAGAGCTGTCTGATCTGGATTATTTTCCCCCAAAAGGTTTGAAGATATGTGTCCATCGCTGTGCATCTTCAGATTAAGGAAATTGAATTAATCTGCCAATCTCATTACTGGATTGCTGGTGAGATATGGATAGCCATACCCCTTCCAGATTCAACAGATTAATGCATTATAAAATAATAATAGATAAAATAAAGTAAATAAAATTGCACTGAGCAGAATGTTTGAAAAATCTACATACACACATCATTTCTTAATCATATTCTAACACTTCTTTGTTCAGTATCCTTTCTCTTAAAATAGCAAAGACATTGGTCAATTCAGCATTATCTCCAAACTCTCTGGGTTCCCAATCATACTGTCTTACCTACTCTCCATGTTTTCCATCATTTTCTCTCCTCATGTCCCTTCTTCCCCCCTCTCAACAGATGAAGGGGAGGGTCTGGAATATGTTTCACTAAGAAAATTGTTTTGAGGAAGTGTGTGACCTTTCTGAGCAAGGTCAGTGTCATCACAGCAAACATAGCGACTAGACCTCAGTTTTTGCCTTCAGAACTCTGTTGTTGCCTTTTGACTTGAAAAAAATTGCAGCTAGGGGCAATATGGGATGATGTGAGCCTAGATGTGTGTGTCCTGTGTTTCATGCTGGATTCACTAAGAAAGGACAGTTATTTTTGAGCTCTGCAGGGACACTGTTTCTCCTTCTTTTTGAAAACAAGTAGTTTTCAACCAGAAGTGGTTGGCAGAACACAAAAGATGTCTGTCCTTTTCACTTCCTGCCTCTCCCTGCTCACTGGGAGACCAGAGGCAGTGACAGCGCAGTGATGAATTGTTTGGCTATAACAGCAGCAATTAGCTGTTCAAACAGTTGCTTCTGTTCCCTAGGGAAATGCTAGTGAAACAGATGAAACCATCTTGTGACTGGGCTTGATCCATAGACTACCTGTAGAACCTGCAGAACTCATCAGTGTCTTCCCTATTGCTTATGTTCTACTAGATGTAAAGGTATATGCAATTTAATTTCAAATTTTATATTCCCTTAATGAGACAGTGTGTTTCATAAGGACATTACTGACAATACATATAGCAGTTTTGTCAGGGTAAAATGATGTGTGCCTTTGGCATTAAGTGCTTTCTTGAGGGCTTAGCATCATAAACAATTCTACTGCTAGAGAAAGCTGTAAGAAAGTCCACTAGTAAAAATCGAAGGATATGCTAAGTAAGATCTTAAACAAGCCAGTATTCAAAAGTAATAAAATTTGATGACTTAATTTACAAACTGCAAAGAAAGCAAGGACACCGTGTTTATGTAAAGATTCCACTTACTTTTGATTTATTATTTCCAAAGACTGAAAGGCCAAATCCCAAGGACTTCAGTGGAGGTTACTTACATGCAGGAGTCAGGCAGAATTGCACTCCAGAATAACAGTTAACTACATTTTAAGTATTTACTAGAGATATTAGAGGGTTAAACACTCAGCTTGTAGCTGTAGCATTTAAATTTGAGCTTGGGAGATTTAAATTCAATAAACATCCTAGCTAAGTTTCTTTTAGAAAACAAGTCTCATGCATTTTTATGTGCTTCTGTATTATTTAATATGCTACACCTTACTTAGGTAGAGTTCTGAAAGAAAATAAAAAATAAATACAACTGGGATACCTTTTAGATGTACTCTGTCAAATACCTTGCCCTGGTCATGTGCAAGGTGCTATCATTAGTGCTCCAAGCTAGGAATTTTGTTGTTGTTTGTTTTTTGGTGTTGTTGTTTTATGCCCTTTGTTTTGACCTTGGGCCCCGATCAGCTCATTAAAAATTAAATTGCTTATTATAACCTGGCTTCATTTTCCACTTTGATCAGAAAACACAATAGGTTCCTTAAGTGGATTTACTCACAGAAAATTCTGGTAATGAGAATAGAAAAGGCAAGTTTAATAACTTCAATATCAAAACAAAAGCTACAGAAATACCACCCAGAGGATAACAACAAACATTTTCTCTAACTAAAAGATAAACCTCTTTGCAATATGAAAATTCTGTTTTCTGGTTTATTAAGCGAACATCTTTTACAATTTGGAATCAGTATAATTTCTACTTCTTCTGTGGCTAGTGCTCTCTCCCATCAGCTTGTGAACATTACAGCATTATTTTATTTGTGCCACAATTATTTGAATTCAAAGGCGGAGATAAAGCTGCTTAAAATTATAGAGAAATTTTGCTGAATACTGTTCATTTTTACACTATTGCTCATTTGACTATGTTCACTCGTTATTTGCTATCCAAGAATACTTTTGGATGTAGACTTTTGTCTCATAGGCATTTGTTCACACAGAGAATTAGGAATGGGTTATTGGACAAACATAAAATGAAATCTGCAATTTGTTTCTAACAGAGACTAGAGAAAGGTGTGAGAATAGGAAAAGGATTATTGATGCCTTTCTAGCATAGTATCCCAGTTTTTTGTGCACTTCATCTTCAGTGATTTGTCTCTTTCCTGTATACCCAAATGAACTTAAAGAGGAATATTCCTCTGTAAACACACATACTTTGTTCTTTTTGTTCCTTTCCCATTACTCTCCTGAAAGGAGAACAAATCGCTGTAGCTGAAGTGACCAGCCACAAACCTCAGATAGCAATTTAGCTAGGCAGATCACAGGTAAGTCTTTAGTTGCATATCATCCTGAGTTGTGAAAACAAACGTAAAAAGTGGAAAATAGTTCATGAGCAAGAGAATTGGTTAACAGTAACTATCAAAACCATTAGCCAGTCTGTCAAATAGAACTCACACCTTTAATAGAGATAGATTTGCTCTTACTAGTAATCTAAAGTTTGAAAGTCAAAATAGAATTGAAATCAATATTACTTTTAAATAAATACAGTGAGATGAAATATTTATGTTAGAGTCTCTTCATAACTTTACAGCTAACAGGTTAGCTGAAATTAACATTTTACAGGGACAGTTGTTCCTAGCCTGGTCCACCTCTCCTTCAGAAAATAAGAAGCTTCAAGTCTTATTCAAGATCAAGAGATCTTGAAATGAAAGTGGAAAAATTTTAAAGAAGCTTTATTTCTCTATATCATTTTCAGATTTCTGGAGAATGCTATAGATATGAATTTGCTTTATGTCACTCAAATCTTTGGTTCTGGAGCCTTACAGGAAAAATGCAAAATGGAAACAAATATTTCATGTTTATTTGTCCTATTTGTAAATCTTACAACCATCTAGGAAGTTGTTAAAAATGATTTTATTTTTTTTTTTGCTTTAAAATATTTTGTATTATAAGGATCTTTTTCATGGTAGATTGTATAATAAAAAAGCCATTTCATGAAAAAAAAAATTAATATCCATAAGTTTAACAAATGATTTAACTACAAAAACAAAGCTGTCTTGTGAATGGAATGCATTCATACTCAGCAGTCAGTTGACAATATAGAACATTTAGAGAGCTCTGAATTTGTCTCTGGATATTAATACCTGATTGAATTATTCAGTTTTGCAATCTAGTATTCATATATATATGTATATATTTAAATGAAGGCATTCTCCTTGGAAAATTGCAATGGCATAGATCAATCTCAAATTTTTGTAAACAGCTTGAATACATTTCCCCACATGATGTGTACATTGTATGCTGAATAATTTTTATCATAAATATGTTAGAATATTTCAGTGTATACAATCTACTGGTATATTTCAGTGTACAAATGCATATTTTTGTACATTATGAATAAAATATTTTTTATACAGCAAGATTTGTTATATTTTCATGTTATTTATGGTCACATCTTGTTTTATGAGTGATTTGCTGTATGATGGTGATCATGAATGCACTAATATTTTTCAGTCTCAGGTTGAAAGTTGTATTAAATCATTTCTATTACGAACAATATCTGGATGTAGATCAATGGTTTGAAATAAGCTTTGATCCATCATTTAAGATTTTACATAGTTTGCATGTATATTTCTCTAATTTAATGCTTTTTACTGCTTTTTGTATTCATCGTGAGCAGATCACTTATTAAGGGAAAAAATGAATCAGTTCTCAAATTCTCCAACCACTACCACTTGTAAGTGATTAAATTAAACTAGTTTTTAAATCAGGGCAGAATATCAATAGCTTAGGGTAAGAAGAAATAGTAAGCAAAAGCTGTTTATAGCCAGAAGATTGAAAATTAATATATACATATGAATATAGAATAAAATTAATTATATATTTTATTGATATGTGCTATTATTATATTTATACATACACATACAGAGCTGTACTTATTATACGTGTAACCTGGTATATGTATATAAAGGAGATAAGTACTTTAAACACATGAAAAATGAATAGAGGATAAGTTTATATTCAGTACTTTAAAAATACAGTATAATTCTGAGGAATGTGTAGTATTTCATCTGCCTGTTTAAGAGAATCCTTTCTTATTATAGGAACTATGGAGAGCTGGGTTCCTAGTTTGCTCCATGTGCACTGCACCGAGTGGGTCGCTTTGTGATTGCACTGGCTTCTGTTCTCATTATTGGGCTTTGTAAATAAAAGATGAAGCATTCTGATATATAGCAAAATATTAGCACTATCTAGCAATACATGGATTAATTGTTTCTCACACTGAATTATACCACTTGGGGTAACTTCCAGTAAATGTATATCTTCATACTGTCTCTGTTTCAGTTGACACTGAAGTATATGCTCGCATTCAAGCTGTTGCTACGTCCATCCCAAATCAAAGCACTGTAACTTACATCAAAAGTTACTCTTGCTTGGCGATTTGCAAATTTTCTGTTATTTCAGTTATGTAAGAATTAGACATCTACATTCAATTTAGCAAGTAAAAATAGAAGCTCAAGATCACAAGCACTTAATTCCATCACAACAGACCATCAGTTTTCCTCAAGTGTTTAAACAATATTCTGGTCTGAATTTAGTGAAGTTGTATGTGAAATTGTATTGCCTTCATTACACCACTGGTCAATCTGCTTCACATCCCTCCTCATCTCTCATCTTCTTAAACAAGACTGAAATTGGTTTCTTTCTTCTTTCCAGGAAAAACAGACTCAGCTATGATTCTATTCTGGGAAAACAAAACCACTCTTTTGGTAGGAGGCTTTTCCCATCATTATTTTTGAGATAACAGTTGGAAAAGTCTTCAGATAAACCGTATTCACTTGACAGAGGGAATGTGCATTTGTAATGTATCACATTGTTCTACAAAAACCACTCGCTTAAAGGAACAGGAAAGGATTTGGGCTATCAAGTCAAATCAGTTTCTGATTACCTCTTTTTCTTGAGGAGACCATCCTGTTGTCCTGGAAACATGCCCCTTGCAATGCCATTCTGATTATCAGTACACCAAAGAACCAGTGGCTTGGTAAAGGCCAGGTAGGTGAAGGACAGGTGGCCTTCTGCTCTTTCTCTTCCTCCATTTACCACCCTAATAATCACCATTAAGCATCAAGAGGCTATATGAGGAAATGCTTTATTACAGGTACAATAATAGATGTTTCAGTTCTAACACCTGAAATGTGGCTTCACAGTTGTCCGACTTTACAATGACTGTTATCTAGAGTGTTCTACCTTTCAAAATTCTTTTGTCTTTGCCTTTCTCCCTATTTTGACGCATTTATTTTTAATCTCCAGTGAGGTCGTGTGACTTTTTACCATTTCCTGTTGCTCTGTGAAAAACATAAACACAGTTACAGCTTTTAGTTTTTACCCTCAAAATCATACAAGAGAATTTAATGTATTTTTGCCATTTCCCTTATGCACTACTTTTAAACTTATCTATAGCCATCTCTTACATTTTGTGGCAGAATATATCCAGAAATGTTTAAAAGACAACTGACATCATTTAGTGGAATCAAAATACCCTTTGGCAGAAAATAATAGATTATACACTCTTTGTATGTGATATTGTACTAGCTGGTTTAGAATTTCCACAAGAGCTTTCTAACATGATACAAAAAAGCACTGATACCTAAAGTGCTGGAGAGCACAATCCATTATTATTGTTATTATTATTATTATTATTTTAATAAGAAAAATATTAGCTTTGTTACCTTTTCAAGGACAGAACTTTTCAGGTGACCTCTAGGGAAAAAATCACAAGGTGAGGAGTCAGGCTCTTGGAAAAGCTTTTTCTCAATCTAGAAAGAAAATTTCTTTTGGAATCAAAAGCAGAACAAACATGGGCTCTTTTACAGTGCAATTACTTCCTCATGGAATCATAGAATTGTTTGAGTTGGAAGAGACCCTTAAAGGCCATCTAGTCCAACTCTCTTGCAATGAACAGGGACACCTACAGCTCCATCATGTTGCTCAGAGCCTGGTCTAGCTAGACTTTGAATTTCTCCAGGAATGGGGCAACCACCACCTCTCTGGGCAACCTGTGCCAGTTTCTCACTGCTCTTATTGTAAACAGCTTTTCCTTCTGTCCAATCTAAACCTCCCCTCTTTTAGTTTGAACACCCTTGTCCTACCACAACAGACACTGATAAAGAGTCTGTCCTCTTCCTTCTTACAACCCCCTCTAGATACCAAAAGGCTGCTCTCAGTTCTCCCCAGAGTCTTCTCTTCTCCAGGATGCACAACCCCAGCTCTCTCAGCCTGTCCTCATAGGAAAGGTGTTCTCCTGGGTCATTTTTGTGGCCCTCCTTTGGACATGCTTCAACAGGTCTAAGGACTCCACACCTGCACTCAGTACTCCAGGTGAAGTATCCGAGCACAGAGCAGAGTGGCAGGATCACCTCCTTCGACCTGCTGGCCACACTTCTGCTAAGGGTACGGTTGGCTTTCTGGGCTGCGAGAGCGCACTGCTGTCTCATGTCCAGCTTGCCATCCACCAGTACCCCCAAGTCCTTTTTGGCAGGTCTGTGCTCTACCCTTATATCCTCCTGCTCATACTGATAACAAGGGTTGCCACTACTCAGGTGCAAGATCTTGCACTTGGCTTTGTTAAACTTCATGAGGTTCTCCTGGGATCACTGCTCAGCCTGTCTAGGTCTCTCTGAACGGCATCTCATCCCTTGCGCATGTCAACCGCACCACACAGCTTCACCATTACTTCATCACTGCCACTGAAGATTAGCCTGAAGCAATGCATTACTGAACACAGATTTTTCCTTACCAAAAAAGAGTTCATTTCATTCAACATATCTAAAATAAAGCACATTGCTTTCATTATCATGCAGTACTCCACAGTGTATAATTTCAGTCAATAAGAATTTTAATATAATTAAAAGTTATACTGTAAATTGTACCCAGAAACACTTCAACACCCAAAAACTTACTTTCAATTTCATCAGTTTCCTAACATAATATTTAATTTTTGGAAATGCTTTTGGCATGCTACTTATTTACTCAGGCATTAAGGTATTTGTAATCCCTCATGACATTTCATGTAACAACAGTATGGATTATTGCTAGTTCAAATTAAGGTAAATACCTTTCATAGTGGAACACAGTTTTTGCAGGTTAATTTTTATAGCCCACCACAGATAGGAGTTGGAAGAGAAAGCTGGTACATCTGAAATAGTAAACATCACTGAGCAGTTCTATGCTTTTTGTGGTTTTGTAAAGTATCAGAAGTTATATTTCATATACAAAACCAAAGCAATTATTTTGTAAATGTGCATTTAACTGAAGCTATAATGAAAATTAGCAAAGGTATGCACAGAGTAGTGCAAATGTATGCTTTGCTGTTTTTATATGATCTTAAGTAATACTGGTAACAAAATCTAGGCATTTTGGCCTACTCAAAGACATGTTGAGAGCTTCATGTTCAGTGCAATGAATAGGAGTCTGGAAGCACCAGGTGCTTTGGAAGACGAATTGTGGGGCGGTGTTTGCTTTTATCTTACTAGTATACAAGATAATGTTGAAAAATCCTGGGAATGAAGAAAAATTTCTGGGCAGTTCTTTTCAGTGTTCATTGATCAGTTTTCAATTAATTCAACAAATGACTTCTCTGTTCACTGTTTCCTTTTTT
>PPHD01021302.1:0-13304 GCA_002909625.1 Bambusicola thoracicus | reverse complement strand
GAGTAATTATTGTTCCTGTGTTGAAAAATATTCTAAGGTTAACACAAAGTGCTGTATGCCAAATAAAAGCCTTACTTATATTCCCAAGAATTATTTTGAGCTGTGGCCAGAACAGGTAAAAGAGAAGACTGGAAGATGGTGCTCTGTGGGCATCAAAGAATACAGGGTTTTTTTGCAAGAGAAAATCTTACTTAGCTGAGAATTCCTTGAATGTGTCATTAGAGTGAGAGATGAATATGAGCCAGATGATGTAGTTTAATTTGTTACAATTTTGATTAACGTGTCTAACAAAGTTAAATAATCATGGGATGAGAGCCAAGATACATTTAGAATCAAAGACATTAATAACTATTTGGATTCCCTATCAGTCTTCCTCCACTCTGGAATTTTTACAGACACTGATGTGGAACTAAATGTGGTACTGGTTATTCTGTCAGTGAAATAGTCTTCAACTCAGATTTGGCTACAGTTGTATTTTCTTTTAATTTTTAGGGAATTTGTGGTAAAGCAAAGCAGCATATTTTATGGTCATTTTTCAGAGATGATCTAACACAGTAAAGGAAATAATTTTTCCATAAATTATGAGTGTATGGTGAAGGCTGTAAAGTTTTCTTTTTCGCTTGTTTTGAAAGGTCAGTATTGATTATACAGCTCTTTCTCCTTATACTTCAAAGTATAAAGCGGTAATTAGAAGCACATTGAGAGTGATCCTGATATTGTTTAATGTAAATTTATGCTTGAAGCAACTTGAATGCTAGAGAAAAATGTATTGAAGAGGGCAAACGGAGTTTGTTGAAGAGTGACTGACACTGCAAGAGCTTTAACACATGAAAGCACAATCGGTTGTAAGAGTAGGTTGAGATAATTCTCAGATCTTTGTGAAAGTAATGTGATATATCGTATGATCAATGGCGACATTTGAAGAAATCATAATGGACTCATAAAATATATACAAACCGAAAAAGCCTTCAGTGTAAGTGTTACAGCAAGACCTAGTTTCAGCACAGTCCCTTTTTAAGTGAGCAGCAATAGACTTCTTGCCTTTGTCAAATGAACTTGGGTTAAAGTGAGTCTATTGAGGCACAAAATGTCAAAAAACCTACAGTGCTGAAGCTGGCAAGCTTACAAGCTGTGAGCTGCCTTCAGCTTATTTCATGCAGGTTAGCCAGTGGGGTCTTCTCTTCCCTAAACTCTGTTCAGATTTTGTCTAAGTTAGCCCAAGAGTATGTTAAATGAGTTTCATAAAAGAAGAGAAAAATCTCTGAGTCTGGCTTTTTTCCAGGACATAATGCAGATGTGCAGTAGTTTACTCTGCAAATTAAACAGCTCTCTGTGAGTCAGTGTCCCCAGTGTAGTTCTTGGCACCATTCTCTGAACTGAGGTTGCTGGTCCTGGTCCTGTGCAACCATCTCTGTTTTTCTGTGTTTTATTACTTTAGAGACCTTGTTTAGAAAGCCATTCCTGTTCAGCAATTGTTTTTGCAATGTCCTTACATTTAGGAGCATAGCATATGTTTGAAATTTCTCATATATTCACAAGCTTCAATTGGACTAAACAGGCAAAAAGGGAAGCTTGTTCAGACTGGTTATTTCAGATGCAGATAAGCATGTGAATTGTTATGTTACCATATCAGCATTTCCCATCTTTCAACTATTTAATCAAATTGAATGGTGGGTAACTGTCTTTTCAGACGTGTTTCTGGGTGGTAGGAAACCTATCTATGCCAGTGGTCTCTGTCACGCAACGCCATGTGCCTGAGAGCTCCACAGCAACAGGATTCCAGCCCTTTCTCCCTGTCTGAATCCCCGTTGTCCCATTCCTTGCAATGCCTGACCTGCATGCAGCTGGGTGCTTAGCAGACAACATGAGTGTCTTTGCTTCCTTCTGTTCTGCAGGCTGCTCTTTGCAGAACTGGAATTGATATGAGGTTCAACCCCTCCATCCTGAATCCTGAGTCTGGTTGAGATTTTTCTGTGATTTGTTGTTTGGGTTTTTTTTTTTGAATCCTCAATCAGGGTAGAGACAATCCAGTAAGCAGCTTCATAATACTAATACCTCCTGTGCTGGCAATGGTAATTCAGTTTCAGATATGCTGGTGAAGTGTATTTATAGAACCTACGTACCTTTCTCACTTTACCCAAGTCATTGAAGTTCTTTTAGCAATTATGGCTCCTATTTTTACTGAAACAGCAAAGTGAGGAGTGGTGCTTAACCTGGTTTTCAGACCCTTCTGTGAGATTATGTGACTGGTGGAGCTGTCTTCCAAATAAATAATGCTGCTGTGGTGTTTTGAATTTAAAAAGCTGTGTGTCATAGGAGTAGCTGCCATGCATTCTGGCCAATACACCAATTGGCCCATTCCCTGCTTTTTGATGTATTGTCAAGTATACTTTTCCTTGACAGCTATGACTTTAACCTTGCAGTTTTCCCAGGAGCGAGGCATGGGGAAATTAGATAAACCTGTATGGCCACAGCAGATTAAAAAGATGAACTATTTCCGCAGACGGTGTGCCTCGTAGAACATACAGGCTGCATAATGGGTTAGAATTCTAGGCAATGATTTTATTTCTGGAAGGAGTGGTATTTCTTAGAAAGATTTGCAGTTTATGTGCCAAATGTTTCTATGTTTCCATAAAAGGCAGAAAGCAGAGAAATTTGGTTTCATTGGTAGACAGGAGAAGCAGGTATTAAAGACTGAAAACAGAAAAAGGAAAGAGGTGATTTCTTTGAGGTTTCTTTTTCTTTGTTAGTATATTTGTGTTTCTGCATATCATAACAGAAATTGACAACATTCACATCCGCATGGAAGTTGCATGAGAGGCAGAGGGCTGTGTAACACCCATCTAGATCTTCTGTCTTGTAAGGTTTTCTTGAATTCAGGGCTGATCCATCGAAAATACAATGCCCTCAGTTACTCTTTATTTCATTAAAATATAAAACAAATCGTACTTAAGGGAACTGTAGATTCCTCCATCCGTCCAAAGGCAAGATTACTCTAATTGACATTTTCATTTGCTTAAAGAAAAAGAAAAAGTCCATAGAAAGAAACACAAAGACCAACAATGTTCATGATGGAGAGTGTGTACTCCTCATTAGTTCATTCTGATGAGGAGTCATAGTGCAAAAGCTGCAGCCGAAGTCTACTACTACTTGCCCTCTCTGCAGGCATTTAGGAGTTTCATTTCTACCCTCCTCATGCACTCAGACTGCTTTCATATCCCGTCTCTTGCCCTTTTCTGTGATGGATCCAGTCTGATCCCTGCTTGTGGGCAGCATCCTCTGAGCCTCTGACTGCTTGGGGCAGTGTCTCCTCCTGTCTCCCAATAGCCTGTGTCCTTGGCACTTACAACTGCTTCTGGTTTCAGCTGAATCTTTATCAGTGCTAAAGTAGAATGGGAAGGAGGATTTTGTTTGCTGTGCAGGCCTTACTCCAATGCAGGCACTTCAGTACCATGCCTGCATTTTTCACAGCAGCTGACATTGTTGAGTCATCTTCAGCCTGCGAATGATGGTAACCCTGAGATCTATTCCTATGAAACTGCTTCCTGGACTATAGTACTGTAGCCAGCACCATTTTCTTATTTGATCTCATTTTCTTAAACTTGCCACAAGATCTGCTTTTTTATCAGTTGGTTTTCAGTTTGTCAAAACTGTCTGGATTTCTTAACTTAAATCTCCACCAGTACTGGAGTCCTGAACGTTAAATAATAATTTCTATTGCACCGTCCTTGTTGTTTTGAAAATATGGAACAGTCCTAGGTAAAAGACAAAATAGTTTCAAAATGCCAACCATTGCCACAAAGGAATTGATGTTTTGTACAGACAAAGGCAGCCTCACGTTCCCTTAATCCCTTCAGTAGTGTGGGACTATTTAGAGCTGCTGTCATAACTGTCCCGTGTCTCAGCTGATGTCTACTAATATTAAGTTACCAGTCTGAACATTTAATGTATGGTGTATAAAAAGGAGGAAGCTGGGAATTTCCCAGAGTTTCAAGAGCGGATATCAATTTGATTGGTGCATATGGCTATGTACACTGAGGGAAGAAGGAAAGCTGCTTAAAGAGGAGAATTTAATCTCCCAAATACCATGTTCTCTCCCGCTTCTTTCTAGCCTATCTTCCTCAGAGCAAGTCATAATTGTGTGCTTATATTTTCCTGTATGACTGAAAAGATCTCAGAAATGTGAAAATGAAAGGGAACTTGAGAAGTCATGCACTCTGCAGAGGTAGCATTAATTATAAACAAGTATAAATGGTTATAAATTCTGGAGACACATTTGTGTTCAAACCTTTTTAACCTTTCAGTAACATCCTTCTGTACAGCAGAGGCCTTTTACCTTTGTATTTCCTCACATTCTGTCATAGCTCTCTTCTGGACCGTATCATTCCAATTCCTTCAACCTTTCCTTTTCTAGAAAGCCTGGCCCTCCTCCAGACTCTCCTAAGCTTGCTGTACATTTGTTTCTTTGAAGCAGCACCATGCTCCTCTTTGTCAGCACCCAGAAGTGCTGGATTTTCACTGCCTTTCTCTAAGCCACAACAAAACTGATAATTTGGCACAAGCTGATTTTCTGAAGCCATCACATTGCTGATTCGGTGTGTGCACATCGCACCCAAATACTCCTCTGCCCTTTAGTTAGTAAGCAACTATTCTTCATTTTGAGTTTGTGTCATTTTGTTCTCAAGAGTGCTGGTTTTTCTTCTTGAATTTCATCTTTCTGCTTTGAACTTTTTCTTCATCTAATCAAAGTCCTGTTAAAATTTTGTCCTCCACAGCGTGACTGCAATTCCCCCCAGCTCTGCACTGTGGCAAACATTACAGCTGTAACGTCCACTGTTTGATCCAAATTGTTAACAAAAACACTGACTAGTTCCAGGCCTGTGGGAACTAACTCAAATGGGTTCTGCGCTTGCCAAGCAAAACACAGCTATACAGTACGTATACTTTTTCATACAGTTAGACTACCTGCTGTTCCATCTCAACTGTATTCCACTGCTTTCCCCAGAAAAATACCACATGAGTGTGCCAGAAGCAAATCTATTGCCTCTCCTTTTTGAGGCCAATAGCTCTCCTGTGCCAGGGAGTAAACACGGTTTCATACAATTTGGTCAAAATGGTCAATTTGGTCAGAATTGTCAAAATGCTGTGTTGGTTCTTGATTGTTTCATTTCTGCTCTCGCAAAATTAACCATCACCATAATTTTGGGATTACTTCATAATTACCAGTATGGTATGAATGCTCTGAGTAATTAAACTGCAAATAGTTCTTGTTCAAGAAATCACACTGTTTCAGACCTGTCTGAAGTTTAAGGAAACTGTCATGTGTTGAAAGAGAAGAATCTGCTTGACAAAGTGTTCAAAACATTTAATTTATTGTGATTACAAAAAAAAAAAAAGAACTGAAAACTGCAGTGATTATACTTCATCATGGTACCACAAAACCATGGCAGTTTTAACAAGTTCTCCTCAAATTCTTGTTTATCACTTTGTGAACATGTGAAGGTATAAACGATTTGATTATTTTTAGCAACTTGCCTACAAAGCAAGCAAAATATACAATGCAGAGCACTTGAAGATAGGGAAATATCTGTTCCCTTCCTCCATATTTGCTCTCAGCCACGACAGCTAACCAGAAACAGGAGGTGAGACAGTAATACGCCTAATGAAGGATGGATAAGATTTAAGTCAGTCTTACATTCATATCTGTTTTCCATTCATTTTAATTCATAACTACTGTCCAAATACCCGCTCAATGCTTTTCAGCCATGCTTCCTTTTGAGAACAGACATTGGATCATCGTTGACTTGTTTCCATGCATTGCCCCAACACCTTTTCGCAACGCTGGTTCTCTGTTTCTTGCTATTACCATGGTGTGGTTGATCTCCTTAGTCACTGACTTTCATTGCTTTTCACAGAAATGAGAGGAAGATGACAATTTACATTTGAGCCCCCTCCCCATCCCCTGAGAACCTTTCATAAGAAAGAGCTGGCAACATTGTAGAGTTTTTTGAAATTCTTCTCTATGGCTTGAATCAGACCTTGGCAAAGATAACCCAGCCATTAAGCTATTGTAATAGAAATGCAGCTGTCAGATGTGATGTTAGACCATGAGCTGTACTCTAGGAGATGGCTGAATGTCTAAGTAATTGCTTTATTATTTCACTGCTAGTAAATATCTTTGGGCTAAGATTCAGCGAATGCACTCTTTAAGCAACTGTGTCTCCTCCCATGTATAAGTCTGTTATGTTTACCAGGAGGATGTATCCAATTTGCTTGACCTGAGTTTTGTCATCAAAACTATCATCCAGACACTACTGGTCATTAGTTCTGACATCAGCCTGTTACCGAGACATATCCATGTTCTGCAGAACTGTTTAATAGATGTCGTAATGATGCACATTAGCTCCTTAATATCTGTGCAATGGAGGACACACAGCAAGAACCTGCTACTAGCTAGTGAAACGAAGTTCTTTGTAGCTCCAAAGGAGCACAGAAATACAGGTTACATTTTAATTGTTTGGAAGGCTTTTTGTTCTTTCTACAAGTAAATGTCACAATGATGGACTTGTCTTGGTGATGATTATCTGTAGTGGAAAGGAGACATACTAGTCAAAGCAGAACATGGCAAAGCACTAAGTGCAAGAGCTCTCAGAGTGTTTCTTCCTGCAGTCTGCCAAAGTTGGCTCACCACGCTCCCCCCACACATGTCTTTCAGAGTCAATTTCCTGTTCTTAATAAGTGGAAGTGGTCTGCGAAGGAAGTGATGTGTCTGTCACAAGTTTGTCTAGCTGAGTTTGAGAGCGGCAGTCAGGACTGCAGCTGGTAGATGAGAACTGTTTTTCCTGGTAATATTTGGTTTTTGCCCCCCATGGGGGCACAAGGTTGTGGATGCCCCATCCCTGGAGGCATTCAAGGCCAGACTGGATGTGGCTCTGGGCAGCCTGGTCTGGTGGTTGGCAACCCTGCATATAGCAGGGGGTTGAAACCAAATGATCATTGTGGTCCTTTTCAACCCATGCCATTCTATGATTCTAACCACCAGGCTGCTCGTAGATAGCCTTTTCTGTTCTTTACCTTCCAAACCTGTTATAGGTCTTACTTAGATCAGAAGGTAAGAAGTGAAGGGGCCCTCTGACATACCATTTGAGCATATGCTCCCTTTTCCTGAAGATACATATATCTTTCTTTGTGGCCCTAGCTGAAGCCTGAAAGAAATCTTTCACTTTCTGCTTCCAAACCCTGTTACAAGGCATGGTACCCCTGGGAGTTGTGTTCTGATGCAATTAAATCTGTCATAATCATGTCATGCAAGCCACTCATTTCTCCAGAGGCTGAGCACACAACATTGAAAGAATTCCTCAAGTTAACTGCCCAGCAGATCTACTCCCACTCCATCCCAGCAGCCCAGACCTGAGGAATAACAGAAAGGAGGAAAAAAATAATTTCAGAAATTATGAAAATTAGAATTAAGAAAGGAGATAAAAAGAGCAAGAAGCTAGAGTTCATACTTGCTCAAAGGCCCCAAATCTGGTCATGTTTAATAAAAACCATGGAAAAAAAATTGAATTGACACGTGGATGGCATGTCACAAATTGGGCCCAAAGGAGTCTGTGTAGTAACTCAACCTTTCTTGGCTGGACAATGCAGTGAGCTAACTATGACAGCGTGGAAAGCCACCCTTCAGTTTGTCAGTAATGCCGTATTTCACAACCTGAGGGAAAGAGTTTGGGGTTGGTATATTACTTCAAGGTTTTTTGGTGTTTAGTACCGGTGAGGAGTCTCAGTTACATTTTTTCTTACCTTACTGATTATTGGAAAAATGCTTGAAGTATTCAGAATGGAAATTGTAGCACTCATAGAATATTGCGTTTTTAAAATGTCATTAAGCAAGACCTTTTTTTAAGCTTTCGAGCTGAGAATTCTGCTCCCTGCGGCCAATGTGGAGCCTCCTGATTGATGCAGCTCGTGATGTGTTACAGCAGTGTGATGTCACACCATAATGAAGTAATGATGCAATCTCTAGACAGCTGAAGATTACAACCTTGCACTCTGAACTTGTCTTTCTCTCTTAGGCATTGGTCAGTACAGAGAATGAAGCTGCTTTTCCATGAATTTAGGTTGATTTTTTGAAAACCCAAATTCAATTCTAAACCCCTCAACATTCATATAAACAAATTTTCTGAAGACCTGGCCTCTACAGCAATATTTCTGAAGGGCAGACATCCAACAGAGTGCTTCCAATTGACAGACACCACAGTGAGTCACCAGTATGATTCATTGACATAGTTGCAGTGCACGGGACCGTAAAAACAGGGTCAGGTTTTCCTTTGCAAGTACGCAGGGAAAGCAGGCCATTGGCTTCACTACACCAAAATGAGGGATGTGGCCCTGGGTGGTGGGTAGTGGTAGGAACACACAGCTTGTCCTTACAAGCTGCTCCACAGGCTGAAGTTAAATGACATACACATGAACTTGAAAAACTAAATCTGAACAGCTCCCATTTTACTAACCAGTGGTGTACCACTGCTGACAGTAAACCAGTGTTATCTGTGCATTTTCCAAAGTATGGACAGTTACTGACACAGTAAGTTGGGGCTGTCAGGCAGGTTTTACTGGTGCAAGTCAGCCAGCAGTATGGTGACGGAGGGAGCATACTAGGCCAGCTATTTAAATGGCAGATGTGTCCAGAAGATCTTTATCTAGATCTGTTTCCTCTCTACTTATCATATCTTCTTGTAAACATTTCTAAAATGATGCAAAAATAGTGTTTCCTAAGCAAAGATATGTTTGGACTTAGCAGAAGCTTTATGTAAACTAGAAGGTTGACCTGAGGGTTTGGTTACGTTTGTTTACCCATCTTCAAGCACGCATCCCACTAGGATCTGGATAAATCGTGTTTCACAGGCCCTGTGCAAGGACTAGTGTTCTCAGTGTTGTGTTTTGTTTTTTAGTTGCATGGTTTTATGGAGCTATGTGAAAGCGCATAGTGAAAGTATGTGCACTGAACAGTTTACCAGAAGCTGCGTAGCACTTTTTAATGAGACAGTCAAAAGAGATGAGTCTGTCCACTAGAAGGAAGAAGCTTAGAAAGATAGAAGAGGCAGTAGAAAAGAAGCAGCTTAGCTGCAAAAACAGCTGAATGTTATGGTGTGATGCCCATTCACACACTGGTTGCTCAGAACTTTACCACCAAATTGTTAGACAGTGAACTCAGTGTATCACACAGATGGGAGAAACCAGATGTCATAATAAGTGATCCCAATTGTACAGTAATTGGAAACAGGGCAGAGGCAGCAATTTCTTCTCAACAGCGTTTATGCAACGTCACCTTTCAATGGAAAATCCTCACTTCATTTAGTTCTGAGTAACACCAAATGATCAGGGCTTGCTAACAAAACATATCATTTCTAGTTTTGGGGAAGGTTTTGCTATGAGACACAATTGTGGTGTTTGTGTATTTCAGGACTAGTGCAGCTACCATAGTTCTAAAATATCCTTGTGGAAGTATGCATCCTTGGGTAAGGCAGGACTTCTCCACAGGCACACACCTGCCCATTAGGAAGCAGTAATTTCAACTCCTCTTTAAGAAACTGTTTTGAAAGCAGTGTATGAGGGATGCTGAATCTTACTTTTTTTTTTAGGAGGGCCTTTTCCTAAAGTAATTTTAGTAAAGTAGCTCTAAAGTCATGGGATGTGAAAGAGAGACAACTAGGTAATATTTTCATGTGGTTAATTGTGGATAGGTTAAAAACTTATTCATTAAAGACAACATGGAATTATTATTCAAAATTGCAGTATTTTACTCTGTCTAGAAGCTTGTATGGAAACGTCATACATTTGTTTTGCTGTTCTTCTGTTTGCCGAAAGAAAGTGAGAAATGAAAGGAAGGATTAAGACATTCATTTCTTTGGAAAATTTGTTTAATTGTGAAGTTGTTTTATTTTTTTTTTCCCCAGTACAATTGATACTTGGTACCTTGCAACAAAATAAAATCGAAATCTGGTACGTAAGATCTTTCGTTCAACAACAAACACGTCTCCTACAGTTCAGCATTTGTAAGTAATGCCAAAATAGCAAACCTGTGCAAACAACCCAGATCTCTTCTGAGAAACTTTGAAGTAAAAAGCTATTTTGTACGGATCTCAGCACTTTGTAACCATTCAGACAACAGCAAACCAATGTTCACAGCTCAGCACTTGCCTGCTATTCTGCAGTAATAAGCTGGTGTGAATGTATTGCAGAAGAAAAACACTTGGACAAGGATTTCATTTCCAAGTTCACCAGGGGTAAGTAAAAACAGACTTTCTCACTTATGAATAAATTTTCTTATGTACAGAATAACGTGTGAAAGGTCATACGTGAGCATCTGGTGTGCTGCAATGCTTAGTAGTACGGGAAATGTGATTTTTATTCTTTGAATTTCCTTGCCAGAATTCTGAGGCCACATGGAACAAGGAGGGGTGAGGCGGGCTAGAATAGCTGACAAGCAGTGATGGAGGGTTTGCTCTTTTCTAAGTTTGGGAATGTCACTCTACTGTTCACCAAAGTGTAGTCAGGGTGCCTTTCTGTCTTTTGGATGACTGGGGTAGCTGAATGCTGCAGGAAACCATTTCAGCTTGTACTGCTTGTATAGTAGTGTGATGGGGACTGTTCATGTCCGCAGAACTGTGTTCCTTCCCTGTCCTTTTCCTGCTCTGAAACATGACTCTCCTCTTCCCATATTCTCTCTCCCCATTTCTGACTCATTCGCTGTTTCTTTTTATATACAGAAATAAATGGTTCCAGTGCAGGAGAGGTCAGAGCTGCTTCTGCAGCTTTGTGCTGCTCACATCCCTTGCACAAAGGCAGCATCTAGGTACCCCTCATTTACCTAGTGCTATGTAGACATAAGGGACCAAAGTATCCAGCCGACTGTTTTCCTACAATATTCTGCTCCTCACTATTCTCATCTCCTCCTGCTGGCACTGGGGAAGGGAAGGCCATGTCTGAAGGGAGAGTAGGGCAGCTGGATTGGCATCTGTCATGTGGCAACAAAAATAGAAAATCACTATTATGATTTTAAGCTGCAAAACTGTTATATAACCCTGAGTCATACGAAGTTCAAGTATTTTTCTGTTGTTTTCATGGAAATGACCTTTAATGACTGTTTTCTGGTCCAGAATACAGATTTCTTTTGGAAAAGGAAAGTCCAGTTACGCACTGGATGTCCTCAGTGACATGGAGCTGGGAATTCAGCTAAGACCCAGATTCATGATGAACCATCGTAGTCAGGACGTATTTTACAGACGAAAGTTAGCTTATGGAGTATTTGTCTGGGGTTTAACTGGAAACATACTGGAAATTTGTCTGGAACTCAAATCGGCTTTGTCCAGCAAATGCCTAGCATGGGCCTTCAGGCAATTCTTTTGGCTGGGTTAGCTTACCAAGTAAACTATGCAGTGATTTCTTCTGGATTTGAAAATCTGGATGAAAATGATTAACTGACTTCTTTTAAAGGTGAATTGGACATATGAGTGCATCAAAGCAAGATTTAAGTCACAGTCTTTGGAACTGTGTTTAATTCAGTGAATTTCAGGGCCGTTAAAACACAGGCAAACTCTGACTGTGAGTTACCAGCAGAGCTGCTGGGGATCATCACTGTGTGGTTTCAGAACATTTCACGTACTGCTGAAGTCATATTTTCACACGTGAGGACAAGTAAATGGCAGGAATGCTGTCTTTGTCAGTTGGACCAGTGATGAGTCTACCTGAAAACTCTAGAATTTGATGTGAATAGAGATTTGCCTCATCCTCTTGATAACATGTACCGATGTCCCATCATACACAGCATAGCTCTTTGTGATATGATTATGCAGGAAGTGCTGAAGTGTGATAGTAGACAGGGAAATAACACTGAAGTCAGGCACTCAGGATCTTTTAGTTCCAGTCTCCTGATAGGGTATATTAAGTGAGCTAGAGGATGCTTCCATGCAAGGCTGTATCAAATAACCCAGAAATGCATAGCACACTTGTACAGAGGTTGCATAACTCAAAGTATATGGCCTATGAAAAATGTGGCTTTGGAGTGTCCTGTAATGACATAAACAATGAATTACGGTTTAGATGTCCTTCAACAGTGAATCAATTAATGCACTCAAATGCTGTGTGTGTGTCCTGTAGTGAGCTAGCTCCTTTGCAGTCAGAGAAAAAAAGCTCTTTTATTGGGAAAAATAATGGAATTCTCTCTGTGTGACTTACAGAAGTTTTCAAGGCAATGCAAATGTGAATTGCGCTGCATTCTCTTCTCTGAAATATCTAGTGTTGTTAGCTCCAGTTTACTCTCAGACATCAGTTTTGTCCAAAGGTATCCTATGGAACCTTCATGAGAGTAAGCCTTAAAGTACAATATACAAATATTTAGTAAATGGTTGGTAGCACTTTTTCTTAATTGGAATTTAATTGGAATTTCTCATATTACTCATGTGGAAATTGGCAGAAGGGGTAACGCTTCTCAAGGTTGCAGACAAGTTCAGCGGTAGAACCAGAATGAGCCCCTGGTGATCTGCATGTCTGATCTTGCATTTTAGTCAAGAATCCAGGACAGCATCCCAGATCATAAGGGGCACAGGACTGCTCTTCCCCATAGCCGCTGTCATGAGAACATTGTCCTGCACCAAACTCTCTTGGAATCTGAAAAAAAATGGAGTGTCTGATTTTCTGTGCTTAGAGAACTGCAACCCAACTTCTTGATAGAGCTGATTTTTTTGCAGCTGGCTAAAAAAACACCGGATTACACAAACCCATACATTGTCTGTTAGTAGGACAGACAATAGATGGGATGAATTTAGTAGCTTATCTGTGGTTTTCTAAATCCGTTACAGTTTTTGCTAGAGAGAGACATGATGTTGCAGAAGGTACACCCTTTCCTTTGGAAAAAAAGAATTGAGTACAAAAGTGGACTTGGAAGAACCTTTGTTAAAATGTTACTGACAAAGGAGGTACCAAACAGGAACAAGAGGGACAGAATCAGAAGCTGCTCCATGTCAGCCTGCATGTACTGTCTTCGTAAGTCTTTATGAGCTAGGGAATAATCCAGAAATCTTCTCACTCCACTCTGTGCAGGTGGTTCTGTGATTGCCACAGATCTGTCTGCTGCTGCTCTTGGAATTGGGCAACTCCCTGTTGCTGTTCACAGGCTTCAGTGATGCTCTGACTTGCCTGGGCTTATGTCTTGTTCTGCAACAAGTATGCTGTGAGTACACAGATCACTGCCCCAACTTACTTCCCCTCAGTTCCTTTTCCCACTGCCATTGGTGGTTCAGAGC
>PPHD01021301.1:0-13304 GCA_002909625.1 Bambusicola thoracicus | reverse complement strand
CAAGGTACAAATTTGTTCTTGCAGCTGTACTAAGCTTGACTGTTGCAAAATTGCTGTAAGTATGATACTGACTGCCTTAAGATCCACCAGGGCTGGAAAGGAATGTCATACTCTAAGGAGAGAATGCTTATTGAAAAAAAAATATATATATATATCTTGAAAATAATGACACTTAATGGATTAGACAAACACTTTAAAATGAAAATGATAAAACTGATTTGGAAATACAGTCATTCGTGTATATTGTCTGTGTTATGAGTTCTTTCCAGAATTTCAAAAAGGCTTTTTCTTGATAATCACTGAGAAGTGTATGTCTATCTGAACAATATTTCTGTCTTACATTCAGTTATCACTATTGTCCAGAAATTGTATAGATGTAAAAGCTCCAGTGATAAATTTCTAGTGTGTTCTGTCTTCTTTACCTAAGAAATACCAGGAGAATGCTTTTAGTGTATTTTAGCACTTCCACTCCAACTTCCAATCAAAGTGAAGAAAAAAAAAGTCAAAAGTGCATGATAAGAAAATAACAGGAAAGATAAATGCTGAGGTTTTTCACTGAGCTGTAAAAGCTGATCAGTTTGTTTCAGTAACTGTTTTGAACTGATTCTTATGAAATGGAATTTAGAGAAGAGTTTAAACAAACTATGAATTCTGTGACAAATGTTTTTTTTGTTTATGTTTAATCCCTGAACAGTAATGTAATTATACATTTTATTTCTCCTTTTATTTCCTTTGTTTTTGTTTGAGTCTCCTTTCTACTTTTTGTGCTTCGCAGTTCCAGGTTTCTTGTTACTGTGAAATCCTTATCCAGAAATTCACTCATATCTACTGGATTTTCTGCTTTTCTCTGGGTTTTGCTTTGTCTTCTATTTTCTGGACTTGTTTTTTTCAAACACATGCATAGCTATCCATTTCCTCCTCTGTCAACATCTGTGTTATGAGAAGTTTCCAAAGTCCTTAAAATTTATATTTCTGGTTTCTTTCAGCTCTTTCATTCTCCCTCTCTTATTGTAATTGCCCAACTGAGTGTCACTTGAGATTTGCTGCTCCTACGTAGAGGCCACCCTGATCTTACAAACAGGAGACTCTCTGGGGTTAGCCCATGTGGTTTCACAGACGGATCTCAGACTCTCAGCGCCTTTCTGTTCCTCACCAAAGAAGGAAGAAACTGGAAGGAACATTTTCCCTTGCCAGCCCTGACAATGGGAATTCCAGCCAAAGCCAGTCAATGCAAGAATGCTTAGAAAGTTTGGGAAAGTGAAGAGAGGAAATAGTCATGGGTGGAAGGCTATGAGATGAAGGTAAAAACAGAGAGGGAGAGGAACAAGGGCAAAAGAGAAGAAAGAATTGAGGAGAAGGAATAAGGAAAAATGGGAGAAAAAAAATAAAAGGTAATGTAGAAGGTAGAGACACCTAGATGTCCAAACAAAGTGTTGAAAGGTGGGAAGTGATTCTGTGGGGACTGACTAGGTGCCAAAAAAGAGCACAAACATATCTCATACACCCAACACATGCCAAAAAATCTGAATTGGTGTCTAACTTGAGAAGAGAGAAAACGCCTCCTGAATTTGGTGTCAGTTGTTGCATATTGTGGTGTGAATGCTAATAGACGATGGGTGGAAAAATGAACAGTACACTCAGGATGTTAAAATCAATTACTAGAATCTGTACAGAATGGAGAGAGCCTTAGGAAATTTGAAGGAAATTCTATAACCTGCTTGACTTTTAACATTATTTGATTATATTAAGTCTATGGAAGAATCCCTGTCTTTGATCAACAGAAGTTTGCCATTTGCAAGTAATATACCAGTGATTGTTGGTGGTGATAACCATCATACAGTCAAAATATACAGAAACAACCTTACCATGTCTAATAGGACACACCATCATCCAGACAAACTGATTATAGCAAGTTGCAACAATTTTCAATTCTTTCCCCCTCTTATTTGATTCCATAAGAAGGGCAACACTGAAAATTGATTCTCTTTAAAATTTGACAGAGGAAGATGGTTTTCACAAATGTAGATTTATAACTTTAAATATGAAAATATTGCTTTATAAGGAAGATTTAATACTTTAAAATTAATCTTGTTGTGAATGTGAAAAAGATGTATCATAAAGCCTCACAGGTTGGATACGTTGGGAAGTTTCTTGTTCAATCTCCTGCTTAAGATAGGATTGACACTGAATTCAGATCCAGCGTTGTTTAGGTATACGCCGTTAAGGAAGACATGCTTTTGTGAGTGTAATGAATCACAGTTATCAGTATTATAAATAAATGTGCAACTGTCGTTGGAATCACAGAAACACCTGAGTTTTCCTCCTGAAACTCCTATACAAGTAATGAATAGTCTCAGGTTGCTTAACTTCTTAAATCTGATAGTACCACAGACTAGGATTTTGGCTGCCAATTCTGCTAAGCCTTGACATAATAAATACTGCTGTCTTTTGCACATAAATCAGTGTAAAACTACAGTATAAATCCCTCAAGCAACTTTGAGGTCTGCAAGGCGCTGGGAACAGCCTTTTATCTTCATTTCTGCAGTTTTGTATAGGTTGGACAAGAAAAGCTTTAAAGATTTCAAGTCTGGATGCTGGGGGAATGTGCTGAGAACAAAAATAAAGGAAAAACTATGCTATGAAATTGTTGGGTATCTCCGTTTCCTTTTAATCATAAGACTTTTATCCAAAAGTTTGTGGCTGCTTTCTCCAGCTGCCAGAGGCAAGTACTGTTGTTTTATTGTAATGTTGATTTTTAGACAAGTGCTGCGAACAAATACACCATTCAGATCACAAAGCTATCTTCTGTTTAAAATCACTGCTGTCAGACAAACTTCTCCATGCTCATGTGGTCTAGTAGCTTCATTTGAAGTCAATCAATATAGGAAGAAAATACCTGTGGGGTACAAACATGCAATTCTTGCTACTCTCTTTTCTTTTTGACTTGAAAAGGTCAAACTTAGTGAATTAAAAACTGGACAGCACTGACTATTTGCCCCAAGTGGTTCCCATTCTTTTTTCCTAAATGAGGCGGCATTTCTGTTTCATTTCAGACAAATGCATAAGAAGCACTGTAAGTGCAAAATAGGTACTATATTCCCCTTAGGTCTTATATTTTGAAGTAAATTACACATATATATTTTACATAGAACATTCTGCAGTGAAAAAATCAGAATCAGAGATGATTAAAAAACTATAAAATAGCCAGTATGTGATCAGGTCATTTACAAACAAAATTATAAAAGTAAATTGAGAATATTTCCACTGTCCTTTTCAGAAGAGATCTGAAACTAAGCATCACTCATTCAGTATTAGGGTGCCTCAGGATATCACAGAGTAGATATTTCCTTCTGCTGAGGACCAAGAGTTCCTAAATTATTTCACAAAGGTAAAATATATAGTCCTCAAAAAGAAAAGTTTGTATTTCACAAGAAGAACTCTTTCCCAAAGGAAAAAAAACACAAAACACTCCTCTATGAAAATTCTTCCTAAGCTCTGACATTCAGTCTTCATCAGTTCAAATGGCAGTAAGAATTTAGATTATACCATGGCAACCCATCAAGACTAAATTCCCAGATTTTTTTTTAAGGTTTCATTATATGAAATGTGCTTTCAAATGTCACATCAGTTAATACAAAGGGAAGGAACACCTAAGTGCCTCAAGTCCACAAGTGAATATTTACTTTATATTACCTTAAGAAAAGCTATAGTGCTGTCAGTTTGTGTGCCAGAAGATTTGCAATAGGATTTGTTCCTTATTTTGCTTCATTCTGTTTTATCCTAAGCAGAGTAGCTGAGTACCTGCCAGTAATGAAAAGATTGAAAGCTATCACGTACCTGCTTTCTCATCCTCTCATTCACACCTGTGAGAGAGATTAAGAGATTCTTTCTATAGGTTGTTCTTATGTTGCTTACTTTTTACTGAAGACTAAGCTGAAGCAGATGGTAAGATCAGGATGAATGTTCTTTTCTAAGGTGTTCATCCACAAATCAAGGACTACTTTCACACATAAATGATTTTCTTCTGTTCCAGTAAAGTCACACCTTCAACTGGGAATTTAGAAGGCTCCAATGTATCATGAAACATGGCGTAAAAAGCCTTAACTAATAGACTCAGGCAGAAACTTTGCTCATCTTTTCTTTGTGTGAAAGGTGTGTAAGGCATAGAACAGCCCTGATGTGGTTTTCTAGTAACCTGTATTGCCAACTGTGGAAATGGAAAGATATTAATGAGGGCACCTAAATACTGTGAATTTCAATTCATTCCACTTTTTGATAATCACATTCATTTTAATGAGGCTCTTGGTTTTTCCCTGACGGTGGATTTCCAAAGGAAAGAATCAGAGGTGTCTCATCAGGCTGCCAGAGTGAAAAGAACAGACATTAACTGGAATGTTCCCAAACCGATGCTCTCCGAACTGAGTAGGAAGAGGTGCAGCTAACCTAGGTCTCCTGTGCTCATCAAAAGACAACGATGCAAGTGCAACAAAACCAACAGATGAAAGGAAATAGTCTGCTTGCAGTTAAATAACAGCTGCTGGACCTGGGAGAATTTCTGAGCTCCTAGATGCAAAGGCACACCCTAGACACCTCTTAACTCCCATCAGACCTTAAGAAATCCACAAACTAGCCCTCTCCACAATGACTTGGTTTCCCTAGGAAAGAAACTCATGTAGAAGACAATGGAATGGAGCCTCAGTGTTTTCTGCACAAGCTCTCTGATCTGGCCAGTTGCCCTGGGAAAGCACATGCTTTTTGTTCAATCTACATGCATCCATATGCATTTTTTCTTATGACTAGAGCAAAGGTTTTGTGAGAAAGTCAGCAGTTCCTGAGCTATAACAGACTAGTGGTAAAACTGCCAAATCTCTGTATGAAAAAATAATAAATTTATACTATTCGTGACAAATTCAAAAATTAAATCATAAAAATTCCCATTACACAGAAGTAATCTCTGCATTTAGATATACAAAAGTACAGCATTTAATGAGAAATTAGAAGAATCGATCAAAAATCTAAATCATATGGTAGAATATAAAAATATTTTAAAATGAAGTTAACATTAAATGTGATGACTCCATTGGTGTTACTGCTTCCTCCCATCTAAATCTTATTTATTGTTTCCCCATCTGCAGGGTTCTTTCTTGGTAAGAAACATAATTCCAGTGTATTACACAACTATGAAAAAAGACTGAAGTTTTATTATCTGTTCTGTAGCATGCCCATTATATAAAGTTAATTACTTTCTAAGGAGACAGACCTACCCCTCATAGCAAGGGATCCAGACAGACAGACCTCAGCATCCTTCTAATGGGAGCAGATACAAATGACATTTCCCATTTTGTCCTCAAGCACTAATAACAAAACCACTTTCAAAGCTGCACTATTGCATTAATTCCTTCTCTTTCTTAGCTCTGTGGATCCTGGTGATAGATTTTTCTTTTTCTGTTAATTTTGAAGAAGCAGAAGCAATAAACAAGAAAAGGGAGGGCCTTTTCTTTTAATCCTTTCATATTTTCAGGCTGCTTTGTTTTGCCAGCTGTGTTAAAGGTAAACAGAATTGATAAGAACTACTGCAATGAGGACTTGATGTTTTCATCCTGTTTATTGAATCCACTGTAGACTCTACTAACCCCATTATCATTAGTACATCAAACCTAGCAAAAGTTAAACCACTGATTGGATTCTAGCTAAGTGCATCAAATCGGAGAGTCAATAGTCCTCACTTTTTGTTAAACCACAGTGATGTAGGTGAAAGTTATCTGGCTGAGCCCATCCTTGTTCTTTCTTACCTTCTCAATGATTTTGCTTGGTATCTGTCCTTCTCCTGACACTAGTGAAGTACTTCTTGGCTCTCAAAGTGCCAAATGGCTTCCCCTGGAAACAATTCTGAAATAGTTCTTTATTTCCCTTAAGAGATCAGTAAACTCAAGCAGGCAGTTCTCACTGTTTGGAGATGCATCACTATGACCTTCAGTAGGGACCCTGAAGAGCCCCCAGAAGTTAACAATGCAACCAATTAACAAAAAACAAACAAACAAACAAAAAACAACAAATCTTTTCATTACAGTAACTAAATAGAAAATGATATGCCCTTTCACTTCTTCAAAAATACACTATGCATTCTACTAGACACCCCAGATAACTTCGGCTTTCTGGGTGTGCTTCTAAGCCCATCTCTTGCCTTTGGAAATGTGCAGGAGAGGGGAGAAGGGAAATATTGCAGACAGATACGATTTGGGTTTTTTTAAGTTGCCTGTTGGTGAGTTACCTTGACTTGTATTTTCATGTTTTATTTTTTGAGGTGTATTTCAGCTACATCAAGGATGTTTGCAAGGACTAAATACATGCGGCTCTATCACGATTTGTGAAAGTCTAACGCTGCAGAATGAAAGTGTTTCAAATGAGCATATCAGGTAATACCTGTGAGTACAGAAAGGAGCATGCATCTTGGAAGGTGCCTTAGAAAATTTCTTCAAGGAACAAGTTAACCACTAAAGATCAAAACTTGTCCATAACCCAAACAAGAAGGAACTCGGCACAGCATTGTTGGGAGTTGGGCTCTTCTTACTACTGATCCACTTCTGACTATTGCCTGCAAGAGCAACTGCACCCTAGCCATGCAGTGTGCATCCTCATGCTGAAATAAAATCTCCTCCAAAGGGGCAACTTTATCTTGCTTACAGAAAATTCTTTACTTACGGAAGGCAATGCTATGGCTCTGTAACTGAGACAGATCAGAGCGCTGTTCCAGAATGTTCCCACATTGTTCTCATTGTCCTGTGATGCAATCGTTTCTTACAAATGCCAAAAACAGACATTTTTTCTTACGTAAAAAATATGATGCAAGGGATTGGGACTATTTCCTGATGCTCTGTATATATCACAGAGGTGATCTCTCTATCTCTAAAGTTACAAATGTAGGGTTGCTAAGAGTTTACAAGTGGTGGATCAGCCTCTCCATACATACCAGATGCATTTGCAAGCCAGATACCACACTCCTAAACAAGTAAATAACAATAATATAAATATGGAGAATGTAATAGGTGTTGTATTACATGTCCAGATGAATAATATTTTCTTCATTCTTGTGAAACTTTTTCTGCATTTGTATCACACTATTTGTATCACTTGTTTTGTGCATTTGTATCACACTATCAAATTTTTTGCTGAAACAGAAAGGAAGAATCACAGAACGGCCTGGGTTGAAAAGGACCACAATGATCACTGAGTTTCAACCCCCCTGCTATGTGCGGGGTCACCAACCACCAGACCAAGATCACACTGGCACATACAAAGATGATAAAAAGGATTTTGGCTTCAAGTAAATAATGAATATAATAAGAACAGTGACAAAAAATCATTGGAATTAATAATGGCTGTCACATGGAAGAGACTCCAGTGCCTCAGATGATGCATTCAGCTGTCAGACATGCAAACAGCCACCTGCCTTGCTTCAGATTTTTTATCTTATATTGTTCTGACACTGTAAATATAACATAGTCAGCGATCTCTATTTTTGCAAAAAATTGCTCACTGGAAGTTTTTTTTTTCTTTTGTAAACTTGCTTTAGTACTGATTTTAAATAAAAACAAGCAAAAAACAACACACACACACACAAACAACAATGAAAACAAGCAAAAAAAATCCACTATTTCTTATTCTTAAAAAAAAAATTATAGAAAGAAGACTGGATGATTTGGGAAGATACACTGAAACTGAGATTTTTGGGACTTGCAGTTTCCTTTTTTAAAGGTAACTCAGAGCTGGGCATCCCAGAAGAGCAAGGGACAATATATGAATTACCACTTGCCACCAACTCTCCCTGATCTATGAGGCACTGGACATCCCTCAGGTTCAGGGAAGATGCAATGCCTATTCTGTTAAATAGAAATTGTGAGTGTATTGGTGACTTAATACAGAGCCAATATCAGATTAAGTCCAATACGCTTGTGTTACAATGTACTGTATAAATTTGGAGTCAGTGTAGAAACATGCAGATGTACATGTTTAGAAAGGTGTCTCTGATATACCTCATTCAGTGAGACAGAAAGCTAAAAGAAAGATTAGCATCACATTGAAATTTATGATACACATTAGTTTGACATGAATATACCATAAATTAGATTTAGAAAGTGTAACTTTACAGTGAATGTACTTATAACAAGAATAATTTGGCCAATTTCATTGATATATAGTACAACCAATTGGAGTAATTAGATGCAAATTAACAGAACCTCCAATTCAAAAATCTTGCAAAATTTTATGAGTCTTGGCTTGAGTAGGAGATGGAGGCTCATAAAAAGCAAGAAGATTCTTAACACAGTTTCTATTATGCCTTAAGAAATGTATTGAGTTGTCCCAGAAGATAAAAAACTGCCACAGATGAAATATGCTTGTCACAAAGCCTGAATCAAGAATTCCATTTATGCCCCATGATCTGGTTTAGCCCGTTATAGAGAGCACAGATGGGAAGTTCACATTTGTATTAAAGCTCCTTCTGCACATCGCAAGTCCATCCCAGCATATTTAATGCTACTACCCTTGAGACGTGAACATTAAGCTGTGTTCCCTCTGGCCTGCTCTTCATCAGGAGGAAAATTCCGCCTTCAGACTTTATTAATGATTCTACTGATGACACATGAGATGAAACAAAGCACAGCTTATACCACAAAACCAGAGTTTGATTGTCTAGGCTAGGAGGAATAATAAAGAAACATATTAAAAGCGGTGATGACAGCCAGTTCTTCTGGCAGATTAATAACATGAGGCTCAAAGTACTTACTGATCATCTAAATTGCATATCCAGAAGAGGTTTCATGTTCAAAGGGGTAACATTTGATTGAACCATGTTTATATTTAGAAAATAGGGAGCATTTTTCTCAAGAACCACATTAGACTTTTTGTAATGTTTTTCTTATTTCCCTACTATTTTGCTGCAATATTTTACACGTCTTTCTAAATCACTTTAAAAATTCTTGAATTTTCAGGAGACTAAAGGTACATGCTGTAAGGCCTGACTGAGCAAGCAAACCATCTGTAGCTGGTAAATTTACTTCCCCTTATTTTCAACTGAACTGAAAACACCTGGATCGTTCATGAACATTTGCATGCACGTTCTAGTGTTTGAAATAGGAATGGCATCCCAGGGATGCCCACCGTTTTCTGCCTGGCACCAATCCTTCAATAATGTCAACTTGGGAGCTGTGGATCCTTTTGCTTAGGAAAAGATAACATTTGCTACAATAGCTCCCAATTCTACTGCCTAAATATGAGGTGCTTTTTAAAATACAGCGTAGTGTCAGAACAGCAGCAAGAAAAATAAAGCAACAAAACCACATTAACTAACTCAGACTGATTATTTCTATTCTTGCATCTTGCAGTGCATCTCAGTGTAACTGCAGCTGGTGTGGGTGTCATATTCCGTATTCTGAAGAAGTGTCAAGAATCAAGGATAATCTTAAGAACGTGGATAGGGATAAGAGGTGAAGGTTTGTTTCTGGGCTGAAAAATGACCAGCTCAAACAATTGTTGAGCACATGCAAACATGTTCATGCTATTCTGCATTGGGCCTAGTAAAACTAAGAAATTCCAGAACATCCAGCAGTCCCAGTAATTGCCGATAAATCAAAACCATAGATGCCAACTGTGCACAATTTGCATTGCAACTCTAATGAAAAAGACGTCCTTTGAATAGCTTGGCCATATGGTCAGGGAACTTGAAGTTGCTAATGAATAGTAAGTGGTCCTCTTTGCAGTCAACTCCTCAGCTTTTCTTCTGCCAAGTATTTAATCTGAAATTCTTGAATTCCCTCAGAACAACAACCACAAAATAGAAGCCACTAATACACAGTCATCTCGTTATGCTCAGTAGCTACCAATGCTCCTAATGATTTGTCCAAACAGTTTTGAATCTTTATAAAATTTTAGAATCTATGTTATCCCATGGCAGGAGTTCCACAATGCATTACACTTCTAATTTCCAGCCTGTATTTCGTTTCTTGTGTCTTGTTCATTCTTGTGCTTTGTCCTTCAGACAGAATACCTCTTCTCCCTTATCGATGCTTATGTGAATCCTAGCTTTCTTAATAAAATACCTTTTCTGGCAGAATACTGAAATTAGGCTATTTAAACAATGCCCAATCAGTGCTGAATATAGATAACCAAGACAGTTTAACAAGGTACTTGAGCATCCAATGTAGCACAGCAGTCTCCCTCAGCTCAGAAAGATAAATTAACCCAAATGGAGAACCACTCTGATAGAACATTTTTAAGCGGTAGTAGCTGGAGCACCTAGAGCCAATGCTACCATGTTTGCTACACTGGTATCAAGTCATATCATTGATTTTTACTTCCCATTCACAAGGACACATCCGTTAATACCACGTATTGGCATTTATGCCAATGTCACAGCATCTCTGTGCTAAGAAAACCTGCCTTCCACATGGCTGTTCAGATCAGTCAGCACACAAACTGTGAAAGAGCTGTAATGCTGCACAGTAGCTTTGCATAACACTGCTGCACGCATCTACATAAGGACTGCAATAACACATGCTCATCTAACATATGTCTCAATAGGCCAGATGATTCATCTCATAGTCTGACCTGAAACATGTACAAAACTGTAACGACAGAAAGTCTTCAGACTATTTCAGTACTTTGTAATTCCTGTAAGTAAAGAGATCGGTGTGTTCCAGGAATGGCTCTTGAGCAAGACTGGCTGATCAGGTCAGCTGTTACTGTGAAGATGCTCTCCACATTATCGTCTGTCCCAGAGGTGTTCCTTATAAGGTGGTGTTCCTTAGCTGTAGCCAAAAACACACATTCAAAAAACACTTCAGAGTAGGATAGCAAGTATTTTCCAAACCACCCTCTTTCGCAAGATTTTCAATGGGAAGAGGGTAGGTAGGTTTTGGTAAGCCCTCTCAGCAGGATGAGATGGTCTCTTGTTCATAAACTGCTGTTTTCTTCTTATTCATCCTGGTAAATGGACCAAGCAGAGCTCCGTATTCCCATCTAAGGAATATCAGCTGTGCTCAGAGCAATGCAAGGGTTAAGGAGTGAATTATTTGGCACTAGAAGAAAATACTCTAGAAACAACCTGGGTTTAGTTTTTCACATTTCTGAACTATCAAGGGAAGTTTATATAAAAGGTAAAAAAATTCAGATGTTAACTTCATTTTTGTTTGTGTAGAGACACAGGGAGTATTTTCCAAAACTTTTTTTGTGCTTACCTACAGTAGAAGCTGCAAAGATTTGCCTCTGTGAAGGAGAAAGAACAAAAGGGATGCAGGGGAAAGGAGTGCTGTGCACCATTTCTATCTTACCCAAGGATATATGCCTTGGAATCCATAATAAACCTCTCTGCTCAGAAACTTGTCAGAGCAGGCAGCAATAAATCACTCAGGCAGGCAGCTCAGTCATTCACTTCATAAGTCCCACTGCATAACACGTATCGTGAGACTGCTATGAATGTACATAACACTGAAAATACAACAGATTTAGGGGGAAAAAAAAGAACACTCAAACTGCAGATGTCCTACAACAATAGTAATGCTAAAATTATTCAAGGAATGGAACAAAACTTAGTATGAACTTAAAAAAAAAAACAAACTCTTGTTATTAACATGTACAAAAGGTTGAGAAAACTATAAGTTATTATTTTTTTATACTTAGACGCATTATTCCACCTGACAAGAAACTATAAGGAATGCACATAGAACAAACAGGGACACATTCGGATTCTGCTTGATCCTGTGTAATCTCCATCTCCTAGATGGTAACACATGTATGTTTACAGAGGTAGAAGGGCAATGAGCTGCCAGATTTATAAGAGGAATCTCTTCACATCAGGATGTGATTTGAAACTGCCATGTAGCTGAGCCTTCTGAAGTTGGCAGTGATACTCCATCTCTTTAACTAAGAAACAGAGAGCATAGCTTACTAGCATTCAGTATTGCCTAGCTATTAATGGAGGTCTGAAGTGGCTTCCTTCGCTATTAGTGTCCACCTTCTTTGGATATTGCTAACACAGGACCTATCAATTTTATGCGGTAGCTTTAATTAGTATCTCTGGACTGGGACTCCTCTGCCAGTTCTGCAACAAATCAGCAGTAGTTTGCCACAAGGCAAGAACAGCTTTATGCAGTAACTAAGCATAGTTGAGGCATGCATAGATCAGTGACAAATGTTTATTAGCAGGAAGGCTCATTCAGGAGGTATTTGCCTCCTGCCCAGTTGAGTATGCATACATTCCACACATCCAAACTAAGCACACAACTGCGTATTTTTACCCAGGCTCACTTATCTGTGTAGATCACAAACCAGCAAAACAGTGATAATGGGTTTGGGGAAGGATGATGTTTACACTGGAAGATTTTCTGTAAATGCTTTCCTGGGGAAAAGCAAGAACACATCCTGGATCAGCTGAAATCCAGATCCAGTTTCTAACTGAGGGTCACTGTTTGCATATTATTCATAAAGGGAAATCAGTGCACTTCTATCAAAGCAGTATGTCTATCATAAAGACACTAGGCAGTGCTAACATTCTATTGCTGTTTAAGAGATGGCAGAGAAAATACATTTTTTTCCAAACAGAAAGACAATACATTTCCAATCATTTCCAGAGAACACAGATCCTGAAACCTAGAATTTATCAAAGGCAAAAAGCTTTAGAGGAGACCCTTTAAAAATGTTTGTAAAACATTTGTATTGTGCAACTTTGGATTACAAAACTGTGCAGGTGTATCTTTGAGCTCTTGAACTTTTTCAAATGAATCCACATGGAAGGAACTTTCACAGAAAAATGAGATCTCAGGATAAACTCACTTGACTTCTGTTTTCCATCCATTTCAATAATGTATTCGTTTTGTTCATCATTTGGGTTTAAAATATACCAACACTATATGCAATACAACACCGGGACTAAAGGACATCCTAAACAACTAAAGTGAAATGAGATTTACAGTATCTACACCTTTTAATTTAGATTATGAGAAAGAGGCATTACTGTGCTACTTGCTGTCAACTCAGATGTTCAGACCTAAATGAGCTGTTCCCCACGCTTCCAGAAAAAAACTGCCATTTGTCTTCTCATTTACGTCACATGATTTTACGGCTTAACATAGCAAGGACTGGAATGAATATCTACTCTTGTTAAAAGTGTGACTGTAGGATCAACTGATTAAGGCTGGTTCTCGCAAAGAATAATAGAGTAAATCCATAGATAACTTCATGGCATAAATCTCCCTACCAGGAATGCTAGGGAGGAAAAAAATCCCCTGAGCGTTTAAGCAAACGTAAGC
>PPHD01021300.1:0-13305 GCA_002909625.1 Bambusicola thoracicus | reverse complement strand
AAAAAAAAAAAAAAAAAAAAAAGGCATTTTATTACCTATATAAATATATATGTACAATAAATATAGGAATATATTGATATATAAGTATATCTAATAAATATTTCTCCTGGAAATGCATATGCATGCACACGCACAAAAAAAAGGGCACCCTTTAAAATGTATGCATTTAAATATCCATATTTTCTTTGTTGGACCTTCGGTTGACAATAAACAAAGCACATGATCAGCATTTCTTATTTCACTTTCACCTCTTACTAAGGTAGTCAAGGCACAAGTTTTTTCTCCACAGTTGCATCTTCCAGGAGTTACCACATCAATTCAGTCTGATCTAAATATAAAACATTGACCTCAGGTCAGCAAACAGTCGTGTTTTTGGTCAGGTAGATTCAGTATGAAATGAAATATTAAGCTCCAGTTTTCCCAACTGGAAAGCAAAACATTGCAGCAGAATTTAAACTTATCACTGAATGAACTTAAGATTTCAGTTTTGCACTCTGTTTTGTTCTGTACATTGTGGCTAAATATGGTTTGCCATAGAAAGCTATAATCAGATCTTGTCAAAAACTACTAGCCGACCAGTGAGTATGAACAGAAACTCTCGACTTTCTTATTTTGCCTTTGGATCCCAACCACAGGAACTGGCAATGCTTCTCTGTCTTAAGAATTTCAAGCTTGGCCATACAAGAACAAGACTTACAGAGTTCACCTAACACCACTGCTATCGTGCTAACACCTCTTCCCCAAATCAGAAAGAAATCTTGGGGCCCCAAGATGTCTTCTTGACTAGAGGCTCTGAAATGGGATTTTAACATGGCGTACTGTGCAAGAAGTACATGCCATTCCTACTGGAGAGAAATAAAGGATTTGCCCTTATGCAGTATTAAATATGCTTAATTTTTATGTGGAGGGACTATCATATTACAGCACAGGCTACACCACATATCTGTGCAGCTTTCTTTTTTCCAGTGTGTTAGGAAAACTAACAGTCTACATTATGTGTAGAGAAAAGATTGAATCAGAGTCTTTAGGGCAGTAAAACTGTTAATACCATCCAAAAAATTATACAATAAAAAAGAAATTTCAGCTGTTTACTGAGATAAAGTTTCAGATTCACTGAGAATGTTTGAGTGCCAACTGGCACAAGTAGTCAACAGCTGTGGTAAGTTCTCATGGGTAGCTGGGATAAAAGGTTACGATGGAAATTGCGGAACCTCATTTACAAGAAGGAGAGGAAGGAGGATCTGGGGAGCAACAGTCTGGTGAGCTGCATCTCGGTGCCTGGGAAGGTCATAGAACAGATCCTCCTAGGAGATATTTAAAGGCACGTGAGGGATGAGCGGATGATCCAAGATGGCCAACATGGCTTCAACAAGGGAAGATCATACCTGTCCAATCTGATGGCCTTCTATGCCGGAGGGACAGCATCAGTGGACAGAGGAAGAGCCACTGATGTAATCTAACTGGATTTCTGCAAGGTGTTTGACATTGTCCCACACCACATCCTTATATCTGAATTGCAGAGATATGGATTTGAAAGGTGGACTATTCAGTGCATAAAGCCAGAGTGTTGTGGTCAATGGCTCTATGGCCAGGTGAGGGTCGGTAATGAGCAGTGCTCCTCAGAGGTTGGTCTTGGGACCAGTACTCTTTGACATCTTTATCAGTGACATAGATGATGGAACTGTCTGCAACCTCAGCAAGTTTGCTGACGATCCCAAACAGAGCAATGCAGTAGATAGAGCTGAAGGAAGAGATGTCATCCAGAGGGACCTTGATAAACTCAAAAGGTGGGCCCTTGTGAACCTAATAAGGTGCAACAAAAAGCAAGGTTTTGCACCTGGATTGGGGTAATCCCAGACATACATACAAAGTGGGAGAAGAACTCCCCCACTGACGAGGACTTAGGGGTTCTGGTTGGTGAAAAACTTAGCATGAGCCAGCAACGTGCATTCATAGTGCAGAAGGCCAATGTAGAAAAGTAGAAAAGTAGTAGAAAAGTAGTGACCAGCAGAATGAGGGAGGTAAGTGTCCCTCTCTACTCTGTCATCGTAGGAACCCATCTGGAGTACTGCCTCCAAGTCTGGGACCCCCAACACAGAAAAGATCTTTTGGAGAGGGTTCAGAGGAGGGCCACAAAGATGCTCAAAGGCCTAGAGCACCTCTCCTACAAAGACAGGCTCAAGGAACTGGGGTTGTTTAGCCTTGAAAAGAGAAGGCTGCAGAGAGACCTCACTGCAACTTTCCAATATTTAAAGAGTTTATGAACATGAGGAAAATCAACTTTTTACATAGGTAGATAGTGATAGGACAAGGGAGAATGGTTTTAAAGTAAAGGAAAGGAGATTTAGATTAGATGTCAGGAGAGATTTTTTTACTGAGAGAGTGATGAGGTGCTGGAACAGATTGCCTGGAGGGACTGTGGATGCCTCATCTCTGTTTAAGGTCAGGCTGGATGGGGCCCTGGTAAATCCAATCTGGTGCTTGATCTAGTGGCTGCCAACCCTGCCTGCAGCAGGGGGGTTGGAACTTGGTGATCCTTGAGGTCTCTTCCTACCCAAGCCATTCTATGATTCAATAATTCTATGAATCAGTTTAACTCCTTGACTGTATGAGAGTGTTCTACCATCAGTTAAACTAGTCCCAGCACTGGGACAGTACAGACTTAACTGACTGGAAAATACAGATCAGGGAATCTCAGTCCACTGGCAGTGAAACAAAACAGCTGCCTGGGAGTGGAAACATTCCTCATTTTTTAATAAACACCATGAAGTAAATGGTAAATTGAAGGTGTACTAACCCAGAAAAAGAAGCAGCTGACACATGGTATAAGTAGACCGCTTTGTACAAGGAAGTGCTCAGCGTGTGAATGCTTCTCACTTTAGTCATCTAAAGTTTTGTCGTGAACAGATAAGCATGTTCTGTACATTCATAATTCTCAGTATCATCACTGGATATATGTAAGAAAATAGTGGTGAGTTTAATCCAAATATTTTTCTTCCCAAATAAAAGATTTATTTATTTATTTATTTTTCCAAAACTGCAGAGTTATACATCTTGTAAAATACCTCTGGGTGTCATCTGGTCTATTCCCCTCCTCAAAGCAAGGAGAACTTTGAGCAGCTGGCTTATCTAATTTATGAACATCCCCAAGAATGAAGATTCCACCTCTCTAGGCCACCTTCTCTAGTATACGAACAACCTTGTTATAGGAAAGAAAAAAAAAACAAATATCTAATTAAAATTTCCCCTGTTACTATTTGTGTCATTTAGCTCTCATCCCTTTGCTGTTCAACTCAGCTAGAAGAGTCAGGCTCCGTACTCATCACATGTTCTCATTAAGAAACTGAAGGCAGCAATAAAATCCCCCATTTTCCAGCCTTCTTCTCTCAGCAAAGAACAAACTCAGCCTCCAATCATACAGCATGCATTGTACCTCACTCATTATCTCAGCTGCCCTTCACTAAGCTTTCATGAGTATATCTACGTCTTTCTTGTACTGAGGAAGCCCAGGACTGGTCAGAGCAGTAAGGCATAAACGTTGATCAGAGGGAAATAGTGATAGTTACTTGAGTCAAGCTGCTACATTTTTGCTAATGCAGTCTAGGCTGCTCTTTTTCCTGCAGGTGAACACTCCAGTTCACCTTGTCTTCCTCTGAGCTCCTTTCTTACCATTCGGGCCTGTTTGCTTGCCAGCATGGTGTTATTGTGGCCCACGTCTCTGAGTGTGCTGTTGTTGAAATTTAGGAGGACCATCAGTCCATTTGCCCATCCTGGCAAGGACCCCTCTTGACAGTAGCCAGTTTTCCGTTCACCTGATAGTCTACCTATCCAATCCATACTTGCCCAGTTTATCCGTAAGGATATGATAGTGTTTGGTGCATAATAACCCTGAAGATGGGGTATGAGTCTGTTGTGCAGCCTTTATATGCTTTGTATATGCTGAATTAAAAACAACTGATGATTTGCTGAAGAAAAGTGCAGTTTTAAAGTTAGTCATTGCTCAGAAATACATGGTTAATATCCCGTATCTTTGGTACCTAAAGAATATTTTAGTCAAAGTATTTCATTCAAAATATTCAATATGTAATAACAAGGTCAGGGGAAGATGAGAGTTTTCAGGTGCCCTGAGAAAGACTGATAACAATTTTTCCATGATAGGGTCTGTTTCCAGTCACTCATCTCTCAGAAGATATTTTTCTAACTGAAATCTGTCTCCCTTTTGCCTGTTCAAATTTTTTTGCAGAAAATCTGAACAATTTCAAATGTGAATTCAGTAAAAAACTTCTTCAGTTATAAGAAAATAAAACTTTCTACCTTTGTTTGAATCAGTTTAGCACCCAAAGTGCTGGAAAGACAAAGTTAAACCCGGAGTAAATGCATCCTACAGATAAGCTGGCACTGGATGGACTATGATAATTGATCACTGAATAATTGAATAAGACATTGACAGTGTTAGATCCCTGACTCCAATATATTTTATTAGTAGAAGCTCAGACCTTATTGCCTGAATGAATTCTGAATATCTGTTTTTATCTATATTGCAATAGAGAGCACCAGAATTACACCCATGCATGAAGATGTACGAACACCAGAAACTCATGGAGCTGAGTATCTCTGCCTCAGAGGACTAGCACCTGGGAACAAGGCAAAAGACAAGAGAAAGAAATATTAAACACTTCCTAACACCGATAAATGGGGGAAAAAAATCCAAAATGAATAGCATATATTAAAACAGACCAGGTTTTCCATCAGAGAATCAAATTACCAGTGAGATTTATCTGCTGTTAGAGAATATAGGTGAAACCTTCTGTCCAAATAAAAGTTTTAATGCCACCTCACTGCCAGTTCACACAGAGAATGAGTGGCATTATTATCTGTACCCTTATCTCAAATGCCAAAAGTGTGAGTTATTGATTTAAAATGCTGCTGATAATTATGTGTTGTGGGAGAGCCTCATTTCCCTTTTTTTCCCCTTTGTCTTTTGTTTTAAGACCTCAAGAAGCTTATGCATAAATGCATATATTTTATGTGACTACTACAAAATTAATCACACTGAATTAAGTAAAGTGAAGAGTAAAGTGTTATTGTTCACCTTAATTCCACCCCCCTGCTTGAGTGCATTGCAACAGTCTTAATTATATCACCACATGCTATAAGGATTTCTACCTCTCTCAGCGCACAGCATGAATTATTGCTGGGAACAAGCCAGTGATTTCCACTGAAAGAACTTTTAATACCTTTATTTCATTTGTCACTGACACTGGAAGGTGTACACTGAAATAGGAGCCAAGATGACCTTCTGAATAAAACAGGTGAAGTCCACCCCCACCACATTACATTTTATCGCTGTCTGTGTCACATAGACTCTCGTCAGCTAAGCAGGAAAGCTTTTAAAATATTTTCTAGGGTGACTACTGATTATGAGTTTCTCAAACGCTTGGTTGAAGATTCTGCTCTGGGGTCAAAGCTAAAAGCTCACAGAGGAAACTGAAGTCAGTAAAAGCTATAACTTCAGCCCAAAAATTGCTAATAGTAAGTGTCTGATAAAAATTAAGCTGCAGGCATCTTGAAGTAGACATGTAAGACTGATAGATATCATGTACATAAATTCTTCTGTGCCTTAGACTCCTCTTTGTATGAAGAAACCAATATGTCTTACACCTGTGAAGCTGCAATATTAAGTAAATACATTTATTACTGTGGAATAATCAATGTCATGTGAGTTACCATTCCATATTCAAGGAGGGACAATTAAAGCAAACATGGTATTGAACCACACAATTATATTAATACAGTACCATAATGAGCTTCTCACTGAGTAGGGATCAATTTGGAAAAATTGAAAATAAAACAAATACCTCAAAGAAAGAAAGCAGAAGGAGCTTGTTGAGTGATGAGTTTGTGCATCACAGAAAACCATAATTTTGGCATTTCTTAAGCTTGAAGGCCTTGATTTTGCAGCAGAATTGTTTTTGATTATTTTTAATTTGTATCATTTAAATTTTAGGTGTTCCTGTCCAATCTAGTCATGGAGTGAATCAAAAATACAGAAAAAATTCTGCAGTTTTTCAGTAGTCAATGTGTTTATTCTGCTGTGTTGTAATCAAGCTGGAATTTTATAGTTCACCTCTCAAATGGGAGAAACTGACCATTACAGCTTGTCAGTAAAACTTGCTAACCATAAGAACTCCAAACAAATCACTTCATTTGATTTTGCATTTCTTGTCACACAAGGCTGTTACTTTACATGGCTTTATCAGTGAGTTAGACTACAGACATTAATCAGCCATTAAAGCAAGTGCATGGTTTATTTTCATATTGCTAAAGTGAGTGCGAACAGACAAAAATAATCACTATGAGATCCAAAGATAATTGTCCTAGATAAGCCAAAAGTACAAATTCGTTCTTATATGTCTCTGGCTATGCTGTGTAACAGGAAAGCCTATATCTTTGTAGTACAGAGAACTTCTATGCATTAATAGCTGTATGAGTTGATTTTTTAGAAACTAGATTTCCATCACCTTATTAAAAAGGCAGAAGACTGTCAAGTTTAAAAATAGTCTTTCATATACCAGAAGTATCTGTGGTATGCTTGTCTATGGCAGATTGAATTCAATCCAGCTAACTAAGCTGCCTTTCAGTTGATACTTTACTTATGATTAAGCCCTTACTTTTTGTACAGACTGGTTAACATTTAAAGTGAAATTTTATTAAAAAGTTGCTTTTGTGGTTCAGCCACCTTTCTCTTTTTTCAAATTACTGATTACTACAGGGGAAATCCTTCCTACACTGAAAGCTGAACGTTAAAAAGAACAGTTGCAGACTATTCATCTCACTCCCAAATTAATCTAGCCCCGCAATCCAAATGAAAACTTTCAGACTTAAGTATCAGAGGCTAAGCTGCTAAACCTTGTGCTTGAATATAACTGATGCATCTTCATGGACTTATCAGAAAAAAAGTAATTTTTAAAAGACTTTTTTGGGGGAACATAACTGACTTGCAAAACTTTGGTTATACTGACTAGCAAAATTACAAGAAACTGAAAGTTTTACAGTCAATATGTGGGGCTTTTTTTCATAAGTGATGATTTATACTGAACAAAACTGTCAGCTGGAAAGGTGCTTTTGTGAGGAGGGAGGTCTATTTTTAATCGTGAAAATGCAGTATTTTTTGAGTTGAGGGATTCCTTAGTGAGAAAATCCATCAAAACTGAACCCATTACAAAATTGTGAGGAAAAGACATACCAGTAACTTTCAAGGGAGAATTGCCTGAGTGGGGGAATTCTTTTTGATAGCCAAATGGAAAAGAGGAAGGCTGGGCCTGGAAAGAACAGGTTCTGTGGAATTCCCAGATGTGAGAAAGAAGAAGATAAATCACAACATATGAAAAGGAGCATCTGAAGAAGGATTGCAAAGTGATCCTTCACAGGCTAGAATGAAGATTCTGATTTTGAAAAAATCATGGTAGGTGGGCAATCCTTTTACCAACCTGTGCTCAATACTTCAGCCCAGAGTCCCCCAGAACTACTACTCTCTAGTGTATGGAGCAGTACTACAATAGACCTTTATGCTCAGAATATGTTTAAATAAATGTAACTGAATGCATTTACCTAATTTCCTGTAAAGTATGTAGATAGGAAGAACAGGGGGAAACACAAATCAAAGGAAATCAGAAAATGCTGCTGAGCTTTCTAGAAAACCAAGGAAGGAAGACAGAGAAGATGAACTATACTGAATGAAAAGGAAATCACGTAAGATGGACTTTGCAGAGCTGGCTAGAAGAGTTTTGCTCTCAGTGAGACAGACATAAAATGAATTAGTAGAATCCAGAATCTTTTACTGACAATTGTGGACTTTTCTGACATTCATTTGTGACAGCCTTCTGCTTTAGTCCAAAGGTAACATCTAGTAAAACGTGTACCTATCATATCTGGATGCTATTGCTCATGCCATTATAAGATGCATGTTACTTGGAAACCCCCACTGAAAGCTTTGAGAGTTCATTTTACAAATGCAAGAGACTTTATTATACCTCCTTCAACAAACTACACTGAAGAAGCATGACTATAATTCATGTTTTGACCCTGTCTGCTGTAACAAGACAATGTACTACAGTATGGCCTGCCATCTTTTTTAAGCTGCCAAATGGAAATCACCAGTAAGACCAAATTTCTCTTTTATTCTCTTAGAAAAAGAGGGAAGCAATGCAGATGAAAAATTGTTCAGTAATAGCTGCCTCAAATCCCATTGAGCATCTGTAGACAGAAAATCTGTGGTAGTTGTGGAACAACTTGGACCACAAACATAACTTTACCCCCTGCAGAAAGAAATTCAGAATGCTTGTCCAGTATCCCTACCAAGAAAGTCTAGAGCCAAGAAAACATACATGCCTACAGTAAACTTAGTCATCTAGACTTCTCCTCAGGCACTGGAGACAGGGGCACCCATAGAGTAATTAATTCTGTCTTAAAATAGGTCAGTAAGAAAGTAAGATTGAACCAATAGCTAACAGGACCTATATTTCTCTATTAATAGAAAAAACTCCACGTTAAAAAATTATGTAAAATAATTATTATTGCAGGGCAGTCAGCCATCTCTGTTTAGGTACCCACTCTTGGTAGAAACTTACTAACTGACCAGAACTTTTCCATTTATCTCTTTCTGTTCCTCAGTGATAAAATTTGAGACTGTCTAAGGAACCCAAAGGTGCACAAGTCAGATACAGCCAACTATATCCTGAGTTGCATCAGAAGAAGAGTGACCAGCAGGGCAGTAGTGTTGATTCCCCCTCTCTATTATTCTCTCACGAGACCCCATCATGGGTACTCCACTCAGCCTTGGGGCCCCCAACATAAAAAGGACATGGGCCTCTTGGAGTAAGTTCAAAGGAGGACTATGAGGATGACCAGAGAGCTAGAATCTCTCTCCTATGAAGACACCTAGAAAAGAGAAGACTTCTGGGAAACCTTGGAGTGGCCTTTCAGTACCTAAAATAAGCCTGCACGAAAGTTGGAGAGGGACACTTTATCAGGGAGTGTAGTGCTAAGACTAGGGGAAATGGCTTTAAACTGAAAGATGATGGATTTATATTAACTATAAGGAAGAAATTATTCACTATGAAGGTGATGAGGCACAGTAGCAGTGTGCATAGAGAAGTCGTGAATTCCTCACCCCTGGAAGTGTTAAAGGCCAGACTGGATGGGGCTCTGGGCAATCCAGTGGAAGGTGCCCCTGCCAGAAGCAAGAGGGAAATTGGGTGGTCTTTAAGATCCCTTTCAGTGCAGACCATTCTATGATTCTATGAATATGATCTCCCTGGAAATCATTTCTACTGGCTGTACCCCATGGTTATATGACATCTTCTAATTTTATTCTTTCTCCATCATCAAAAAATATCTGCAACCTATTATTATAAGTGGATTGTAAATTAACACATTGATACCAGATGTCAGATTTCTCTGGAGGCAAGGATCTGGCAAGTGGCAGATGTTTGTAAATTCTGCACTTTTAGGCATTCCTACATCACTATATACTCAATATATAAACACTAATAAGTACATTGGCACTAAAATGTGCCTAAAAATCCAAATGTTCCCTCTTTCTCTCTTGATCAAGATCCGTATAGCTTTGCTTGGAAATCCCTTGAAGATATGATTTTTCCCTACCTTTTCCTTGTTTCCTCATTCTTCAAAGTTGAAGTATTAAAACTCTATTTTTTTTTCATAATTTCATGAGAGTATTCAGTTTCTTTTCCAGTCAGGAGGTTGAAAGTGCAGACAAAAATCAGAAAATAGAGGAAAACAACTTGAGTAATATGTTCCAAGACTGGAGGGGGAAGGGAACATTTGGGTATAACCAGGGGTTTTCTTTAGAATTTCTGTTCTGTTCTTTAGAAATTCTGTTTAGAATTTCTGTTTAGAATTTCTGTTCTGTACAGTCCTTTTTCAAAAAAGTACTGCATAAACATTACATTTTTTAATAGATTCCAGTGTTCATTATTTTACTTTCAGCACAAATAAGATTCAAAGATTTGCTCTAGTAAATGGGGAGGTTGGTGGCCCTGCCCAGCAGGGGGGTTGGAGATTCATGATCCTTGAGGTCCCTTCCAACCCAGGCCATTCTGTGATTCTGTGATAAAGAGCAAAAAATGCTATGCATATGCTTCCAAGTTAAAGAAGGGCTTTGGAAATGACTATACTAAAATTAAAACATAACTGCTTTGCTGAATTTGTGGTCTGCAGTTTTTCTGTTTTCCCTCAGGAGTTTAATGCATACTATTTAAAATTATAATTTAAGACTCTTTGTCACATGTAACCTGCTATTTTTTCTTGCAGTTCAAATATTTTTTCACTTTTTTCTGTACCATCAAGTGTATGCATAACAGAAGTGAAAAGTCTGATTAACACTACTCTCAGCTGTCTGTGTTAATCTCTTGTATCCAGAGAAGTTGTAGGTTATTTCCAAGCTGATGTCATTTGTAGAAAAAAAGCATTTTTAAAATGCCTAGCCTGACAAGGAAATTTATAATCAAAATACATCCTCCCTGCTAATGTTTTTATATGGATTATTCTACCTGACCCTTTTTGCCCCTTTCCAATGTGTAGGAAATGTAGGTATGGCGTAGATGAGAGATCGAAACTGTGTAATTGAAACAATATCACTTAAGGGGTGATCACTATCACTTTGCATAGGTAAATCCAAATTATATATGTGCAGCCTATCCAAACAAATTAGTATTTACCTGACAGTCATTCACAATACTTATTTGAGCTATGAAATGTTCAACTTTCACAGAAAGTGGAGGATCTCAGGATGCCCTTTCCATCCTTGAAGTTTGTTCCTAGATGGGTGTCACTGACACAGACAGGCAGTGTGGGGATGCAGACCTGGGGCCTGGGGCCCTCCTATGTCATTCAGATCTCATTGTACTTCAAGCAGAAGCAGACAGGGACACCTGAGCAGCCCCAGCTCTGTGCAACAGGCACCTCCCTCAGGGCAGGGATAGGCCAAGGATGGGCAAGGACCACGGATAAGCAGGTCAGGACTGCCTGAAGCTGGAGCCTGGCCTCACTGTGACCTCGATGGCTATATAGTCCTGAGCCTGACCTGGGGCCTTGCACCCCAGGCAGCTGGAGAAGCCCAGGGGATGGTCAGGTCTTCGCACATTCTCAAGGCTGGGTAGGAGCCTCCCTTCCTAGACAGGTCTGTCCTCACATCTTGCAGAGGTCTGCTCAGCAAGGACCTGCTTTAGAGTAATTTAAGTGCCGTGGAAAAACAGGGAGGTATTTCAGAAGACATAAGCCAGGATCAAGAGTAGTAACTGGGAAAGAGACATGGCATGAGAGATGTGGGGGAACGCAGGTGCAGCTGTGGATCACTGGTGAGACAAGGTGGGCTTGTGTGGGCCTGTGCCACCATGGCTGAGTAGAAGGCCCGTGCTGTGGGGAGAGCAGAGCCCACACAAGAGGCAGTGCCTCAGGAAAGCCTGTGGAAACAAAGCCATGTAAAACTGTAGAGCAGGCTCCCGTGGAGCTGCAGGAACAGAGTTCCCACCTGAGGGACGGGAGTCAGGAGCTGGAGAAAGTCCTAGGCTGTCAGGGCAGGACCTTGACAACCGAAGGTCAGCCACCATGACAAGAGAGCAGGACAGACCCATAAGTCATGGCCAGGTCCAACCAAGAAGCCAGACCGTAAGGTGGTGTTGTGGTAACAAGGCAGACCTGTAGTCAAGCCAGGAAGTCAATGCCCACATCATGGCCAGGATCAAGTCCTGCAATTGCTAGGCAAAGCCCTAGCGACAAGGGCCCTGGTCAAGTCAAGGAGTCAGTCCACAGGTTGAAGGCTCTATAAAAGGGCTGTATAGGCATGCAGGGCCAAGGCAATTCTCCAGCATGCTTCAGGAAAGGCATGAAGGCCTCAGGCTGACCTTAGAGGTCCTGGATGCATGGATGTAGATGGAGACTGCAGGTAAGACGTTTTTTGCTTATTAGTCCATTCAGAGCTGTGAAAATGGGAATTGTGAATCAGGATTGATCGAGCTGTTCCAGACCATGGTTTTACATGTTGCTATTTTTGTAAACTCTGAACAGTTTACCTCAGTTTCTCTGACTTGAAACTATTGTTTCTTGTCCTATCTATAAAGGACACAGAAAACAGGTTATTTCTTCCCTCTTTCTATTAGTTTCTTATGTTTTTCAAGACTGTGACCAACTGCTACCTCTGTCTTCTCTTATGTTGACTAAATAATCCCACGTTATTCAAGTGTTCATCATAAGCGATGTGTTTTAAGATGTGGAATACCTTTCTGTTCATTTCTGGATTTTCTCCAGATCTTGTATTCCTAATGAAACGTGGTGAATGGCATTGAAAGCATTACTCCAGTTGCTAAATACACACTAAATGCTAAATACATACTAAATACTTAGTTTACTTTAAAGTTTTTTACTTTTAAAGTTTACGTTAAAGGCATAACCTTGCATTTATCTTTATTCAATTGTACCTTTCTTGCCTAGATTGCTTCGAAAGTTTATTAGAACTTTGAATTCTACCGTCTAATATACGTCATGTCATCTGCAAATGTAAAAGGCATATTCTCTATTCCCTTCTCAGAGACACTGATGAAAACAGCGAATAGTAGCCTACTAAAACCCCACTCCATATAACCTAATTGTTTCTAATTGTAGAATTTCTCCTTTCCACTAGTATGAAATTTCTCCTTACTACTAGTATGAAGACATCACACCCACACTGTTTACAGTGCAGTATTTCCACAGATTTGAGTAGAGGGAATGTGAATGTGGAGCAAAGGCACATATGTAGGATGATATATTCACATCATTTTCACAAATGGGCTGAGGTCAGAAGTACTCTGAAAAGCAGCAATTCACTTACAGGCACCCATTTAGAATTACCCTTGTTCAGTGGGAATCCCCCTTCAATGTACAAAATCATCTGAGAATTGCCAGAATGAATCACAGCAGTGGTCCTACCTGCCCTAGCCAATAACAGACATGTAAGGTTCCAGGCATCTTGGGTGTTAATATCACCAAAGATTATGTTGTTCTTTAAGTCAGAGCTCTCATTTACAGTTGTGTAAGTATTTGAGTTAAAAGTCTCCTCTGCGTAGGAAATATATATGTATATATATGAAATACTTATTTTATTTTATTTTTATAGTTGTTCCATACAGTATGGTGGCAAGCCTGATTTTTTTGTCTCTCTTTAGCATGAAAAGCATAAATGTCATAAAAATTAACACAGCCAAATTTCAAGAGATGAAAGAACAAAAAAAAAAAAAAAAAAAT
>PPHD01021299.1:0-13305 GCA_002909625.1 Bambusicola thoracicus | reverse complement strand
AGACACTGAAAAACACTATTGGAAAGATCAGGATGCAGACTGAAGCTGCAGACTGATATCCTTGCTCCAAACCTTTAGGTAATGCAACGTTATGATCTGCTAACACAGAACCATAGGGCCTACTGTATCACAGTAAAGGTGGGAATCATAGAGACAGCATAGGCAGGACGTACCCTTCCTTTTCAACACCCATATAGGGTCTTGAGGTGAATGACAAGACACTCCTCTCTTGCAACGTGACCAAGATTTCACTCAAAAGAGATCACAAAAAAATACATGACTGCACTTAGTAAGAATAAAACCCAGCAGTAACAAAGATCAAGACTCACAGCATAACTTTTTAGTGGAATCAAGCAAATTGCTTTTTATACAGAATAGATAGCCTGCTGTAGGCCAATTCTACTCAACCCTATCAGTTCCCATGTTAGGCTACTCAGTTATTAGAAAAGATATCAGAATGACTGGCAATGCTAGATAGCTTTGATAGTGACATACATCAAAAAAAGTCATACTGGCAAAACATTTCAGTATCAATGTTAGGAAGCTCACACTGGAGTGAATACCTTACTCATTAAATAGTTCATAATATTCCTCAAATGAAATTGTGCCAGTAATCCTACTGTTCAGTCCAGACTGCAGCAAGTGAAATTGCATTCTGCTTACCAAAGTTCCAGCCCCCCCAATCCCCCCAGGATCTACAAATAATTTTTATCCTCGGCTAGCACTTAAAATGTTAGGTGCTGTTCCACACTGGAGGCTCCTGTCTGTCAGTGTGAAGAGAATCCATTATAATCCATCTCCAGTGCTTACTCAAATATTTTTGGAGTTTGCTTTTAAAGTATGTTATTTATTTACTATTTACTTATTGCTTGCTGTGGAAAACATTGCAAAAAATGCAGTTGTAATAGAGCGAGAGATGACGGCAGGGAAATTCTTTCCCAGCTTTGAGAGTAACTGGTAAAATCAACTTAAATTATTCAAACATTTGAAGTAGACATTTTTTAGACGATAATCAGAGTTGGGCTTTTTTGTTTGTTTGTTCATTTGTTTTTTGTTGTTGTTTTTTCCAATTTATTACTCAAGACATTTGCAACAGTGTAAAGGTTAACATGAAATCTTAATATTCCCTGGATGCCTAATAAATTTCTAATCCATTCTTCACTAGTCAGTGTTAGAAAATAATATATGCTGAAGAGGAGCCACTTGGTGTAAAGGTTTTACCTGACATTGCTTATTCAAAGTAAATTAGGCCCAAGTTGTAGTTTTTGGTGGAATGAGATTCAGTGAATATAAGAAAAATACACCGGATGGATGTGTAACAAGAATGGGATGCTCATGTTTTTTTTTTCCCTAAACATTACTTGCAAAGCACAAGGACTTGAATTATCAGAATTTTATTTCTGTTACAAATTATCACAACCACAATTGAAATAAAGCAGAAAGTACTGTGTAAACAGAACTGTAAGATACAAGATTAATCAAAGTGCAAAAGCCTCACCCAGGACTGCTACTAGAAAGCCAGTGATTGCGTATCAGAGAAAACAATTCTATGCAAACACCAAGTGAAAGAGAATAAGAGGCATAATACAACCGACAGGAATTAAAACACCGTGTTATACAAGTTTCTGAAGGAAGCTGGATTATCACTACTACTCATGAGTTTTGTTTAGTGTTTATGTTTAGCTAATACATAAATTTCCAGAAGAAACACTGATCCTCAGTTTGATTTATATCCATGTTGCTCATATATCAGACAATCTATTTCCAAAAGCATATTTAAACTCCAGTCATGAGAATTCACACACGTTTAAGTTGCTGCGTAAGGCTAAAAAGAGTCACCAAAGGAATGTGAAGTTGCATTATTGCTTTGTAACAGGAACTTGAATGAAAATTCTTTATTGAGCTCCAAGTAGAACATTTTGAGTCACTAAACAAATAAGGGTTCATATATACAATTATTTTAAAAAGTATATAACCATTATACACTTTAAGGCTTTAATACAAGAAATACAGAAACAGAGTTTTCACACTCCGAAGCCTGTCTCATTGTTGCCTAGGCACATGGACAAGTACAATGTTCTAAGCAGTCAGTAATTAACATGGCAGAAGATCCTGAAAAAGAGAAAAACAGAATTTATTTGTACACAACCTGAGAGTAACAACTACTAGTTTTCTGCGCTGTCAAATTACAAGCAGTAGGATCAGGCAACAATGTGTACAATAAATACACGCAGACTTAGGGAAACCATTGCAAAGACTGCTGTCATTTAATTCAATGCAAGTGTGATAATAGGTTCAATAAAGGCAACTAATTGTGTCACTATAATCATATTATTCATCCAATAGAAAGCAAAACAGGGACATCTGATTTTTTATTTTTATTTTTCCCTCCAAACAGAACCAAGAAAATTAAGGTTTATGGAACTTCAGGACTGTATAGCAGAGAAACTGAACACATTCATCCTTCAGGCAAAAAGTACTAACAAAGGATGGCATAAAAAAATACAACTTGGATAAGCTTTCCAGAAGGCTGAATTCACTTCTGATTCACTCGTTCACCTACTAGAGAGCCCTACCACTAGCCATTTTAGTTTTAAGCTATACAGTTTCATTGCATGTGCAAATGAATACTTAAAGATTTATGTGAGACATCATTATCTTTCATTAGATAAAGAAGGGCTATAGGAAAGAAGGGGACAGACTCTTCAGCAGAATCTGCTGTAGTAGAACAAAGAAAATGTTTCAAACTAAAAGAGGGGAGATTCAGATTGGATGTAAAGAAGGTCTTTTACAATAAGGGGAGTGAAGCACTGGAACAGGTTGCCCAGAGAAGTGGTAGATGTCCCATCCCTGCAGAAACTCAAGGTCAGGCTGGACAGGGCTATGAACAACCTTATCTAGCTGTGGGTATCCCTGTTCACTACAGGGGAATTGGACTAGATGACCTTCAAGGGTCCCTTCAAACTCAAACAATTTCAATTTTTATTATATGGTGTTGAATGTGTCAATAGAGATTTAAACAATTTCACTATGTTATTTTTTAAAAAGATGCTCTGCTTTGCTGCAGCACTTCTAGCAGCTGCTTTTTCTCTCACTGAATCTTTGCCCTTTGAACCCGAGTGGGCAGAAATCTTCTCCAAGCTTTCCTAACCTTTATAAGGTCCTCAACTTTACATCTTTGTAGTAGTCTCAGAATTGTTCTAAAACCATATTTGTATGTACAAAAAAATCCTTTAGTTTGTGACAGTTGCCTCCTAAATATACTCTGCAATACAACATATAAAATATTTTAAGTGTGGAGCTCTAAGTCATGTCCACTACAGACACTGAGTGCATGGGGTTAGCAGTAAGAATAGCTGGTCCAAATAGGAAGCAAACAAGCAAAAAATCTGTGCAGAATAGTTCAATTATTTCTTACTTTATGTACTGTATTTATCAGAAACAGCACAGCTAGCTATTCTATAGCTAATGTTTCTCGGTGACTTGCTCTCCATTTGTGCCAAAATTCACTTTGCTTCTTGTGCAGAAATGCTCACCTTTAAATCTTTTTACAAAGTGCTTTATTCAGCTTTATAGAACCACTTTAGACAAACCTACTGACCAGATCAGGATTTTTAAGTTCCCACTTGAACATCAGTAGCATAAAATTACATTTACTTTCATTCACTTTCTCCTGTGACGAAATTCTTAATTAGCTGAAATGCTACTGAAGTTAAATACACCTTTCATTTCTCAGATAGAAAGATAAAACATATTTCTCAGATAAAAGATACCTTTTATTTCTCAGATATCCCCCAGACTCAGATACATTTAGACAATAAGGAAACAGCCAGAGGACACTGCCTGCACACCAGTACAGTTTAATGTCCTGTTTACTGACAATTTAAAATCATGCCTTTTCCCAGAGAAATTGAAAGTGCCCAGTGATTTTGATTGTATTCTATTTCAGTACTTTTAACCATTATGTAATTAAAGCCTTATGTATAAAAAATTAAGGACCCGATCAGAAGTTCCATTATTTATCTAATAATTTCAGAGATGAGTGAAGACACCTACCAAAGCATCAGATGATTAAGGTTTTTGTTTTTGTCTTGGCTGTCCAAGGAGTTGAGTTTCCTGACAAGAGAAAAAAAAACATTTTAATAAATCTGAAATATTTTCAAATAAAAAGTAAACAAAACAGTATAAATTGATCTATAATAGAAACTTAATGATTAATAAAGCTGCAGATAACATTTGCAATGTTTAAGTTACTAGAATTTATGGAAAAATAATATATTACAAACTACTGGTTATGAGGTTTTACAGTTGTTTAATAGGGAATAGTTTGTCCACATTTAACTATCTAAGCTAAGGATTTTAGATTACTAACACAAATTAAACGTTTTAAAATGAGAATTTAGGTGTTCTTAAAACCTTTCCTACATTCTGAAATGAAACTTTCTAAGTTGTAGTCTCCCTGTTTTTATTGGTTAAACTAAAATAAATTATTGAGATTAAAATCTTATTGGATTTATTTACCTTTGCAAATGAAGACCGTTTTAAGGGTTACACATCCTCTGCCTCTGACGAAAGCGACCTCAATTAGTCAAGTCAGAAAGTCTTTAAAAGCTTTGTGTTTATTGCTTCCAGCACGGAGCGAGGTGGTCATTAACGTACCAAAATTCTCATAAAAATTCCAAAGTTGCACTAGTGAAAAAACGCTCAACAAGGTGAAAACTAGTCACATCGTTTTCAGAAAATTCATTAGCTATTTTAACCCATTTTTTACAAAAATATTTTGATTTAATGTGGCACTCGAGCAGATCCATACCATTTGGATACTTTAAACAGCATTTATATCTACGGTGAGTATGTAAACGTACATTTAGGTTTATACCGTTTTTAAAAAAAAGTTGTGCAATGTTTAATATAAGCCTTTTATGCTGATCACTGTTAAATGGATTTCTCCCTGTTTACTACTATTTATGAAGTTTTATTATAAGATAGAGCATAAAATTAATCTCACACACACTGATTTTCTTTCAAAAGTTTATTTAGTATCAAGCAAGGGTAAAACTTTGCTTAACACTACAGAACATTTCAAGACTTGAGTTACAAAATACCACATTATTTGCATTTGTAATTTGCTTCCCTTTTTACGCATGTTTGCAAAGAGAAAAAACTAGCAAATGGCTGAAAATAAAAACTAAAAACTAAGTTGTTGAAAACCTTTAAAATAAAAGGTTACGCTTATGTTAAAAGAACGGACTAACATATTTAGTAAACCTAGTTTAACACTAGTTAATCAAAGGTTATTTTTTGATCACCTATTTTTCAAATACAGTTTGGAAATAACAAAGTTCCTTGTTTTACATATCTTTCTGTCCAGGTTGTTCTTTCAGCAAAATATTTTAAGCTCAGTCCATCCATTCAGATTTTTAAGCGTTTTAATAAAAAGGGATTGTTCATAGAAAAAATTACTTTGAACAGTATACAGGACTGGTGGAGATTGGATATTTCACAACATCAGACAGTACAATCAGTATCTGGCATATGGCTGGTCTCTGTAGACTCCTTTTGTCGTCCTTGCCGAAGGCGCCTTATGTCTTGAGTTGGTCCATTCTTCTTGCCCTACAAGAAGGGAAAACACAATTAGACCTTTTTCAATATTCTCCAATGCTGTACTTTTTTCTAAATTGTGAAATTAATGGAAACACTATTTACTGAAACCAAGGTATACAAACGGAAGTTTAACACTTGGTCAAAAAAAATGCGGATGCAAAAGATCTGAATGAGCTAGCTTAGTCTTTCAGCCCATAACAGCATGCAGGGTGACAAGACTTAAGGTGAAACTATCTAAGGTTCTGGCATTCAGCTGAGTCTGCATAGAGCAAAGGCAAAAAAATGCCAGGTACATTAACAGACTAATAATCAGACTAGAATGAAATAAATGAAGGATCTGAGTTACATTTAAGTGACTCAGAAATAAATTTATTTTGATCAATATCAATTTAGGCCTAATTCATATATGCAATCTAATAGCGAAAAACCACAACTTCACAAGGCAACATTTGACTTCATTGAACACTCACTTCCTCTAGCTGGCAAGGAATATGAAGGCACATTATAAAATTAAGGAGAAAGATACATCACTTGTCTGAATTTTGACAGCAAAATAAATTTGTCAAAAATGCGTGCTGTACTTAATGCTGCATAATTCTACCATTTTCATGGTCATAGATATTAAGAAAAAGTAGCAACATCTTATTAAATGAGAATCAGAATTCGATGTCAGGCATTCATAACAAGAGGAAGAATCAGGACCAAATGAAGATTTTAACAAAACATAACTTAGGTATGCTTTAAAATTTAAGCACAAATCAGAGCACCACATAATCCCTGAAAAAAAGAAATCCCAAAAGCAACCACACACCTTCTTGATCTGTCTTCTGAGAACTTTTCTGCACTAAGCATAAAGGTGTACAACTGAATCCAGTACTATCCAGAAAGTAAATGTGAAATCTAAATGACTAGATAGAGTAATCTAAAATGTTCGAGTTGATAGAACAAAAATGTTACAGTCAACAAATGAAGAACCTCTATATTGCTTTGAATGATAAAACAACTTCCTCTGATGGCAGATATCTGCTGTCAGCTGACACAATTAGGAAATCAATAATTTCATCGTCTCTTTATAATAGTCTAATTCCAGCTACTTTAAATAAACAAACAAACAAACAAATAAATAAATAATAGGAGGTTACCTTCAGTGCCTAGGCTACATATCACACTGAGGTGGATGGAAGATTTGGACTAGTAAGTGAAAGACAAAAGTTCAAATTTCACTGTACAGCTGGAAGAATTAAAATTCACTTTAGCCATCTGGTCACAGAGTAATATGCATGAAAAGCAACCTCTGGGTCTTATTCATTACAGTGAAAGCAATGCTTGTATTAAGCAGAAGAACCCTGGCCACACAGTAAAGGCAACTGGCTAAGGTATAAGAAATAAAAAGCTATTCTAGCTTTTAAGTACTGATGCAAAGAACAGTTTACATATAAAAAACACTGTTATTTAGTAAGAACAGTTTGAGGGGAGTACATGCTCCTTTTCAAGCACCTTACTAAATGAGTACTGTGGAGTCACAGTACTTTTCATCATGAAAGTAAGTACTTTCATCATGAGAAACACTGTACTTTTGCATTCTTTTAATAATCTTAGAAATATCATACTTACATTGGCAAAGAGTTTACTTTAATGAAAAAATAAAGATTTCACTTACATATATCTATCTATCTATGAATACCAACTGAAAGTGATGTGGGATAAAGAAATTTCAAATTAGCACTTATATTTATAGAATTGTAGAATGGTTTGGGCTAGAGGGGATCAGCTAGTTGCAATCCCCTGCTACAGGCAGGGAAACCTCTCTTTAGACCAGGTTTATCAAGACAAAGATCTTGGTTGAGGTAATTTTTGTTTCCACAGGAAATGTTTTAAAATATAACTCAAGAAATACTCATGAAATTCTTTTCAGTTCTAAAATCCTGTAACATGCATGACTCAGAATCACAACTCTCATACTATGTACTAGCAATCCTCAAATGTTTGATATTTGAATGATCTAGATTTTAATTTCTCTGATCTCTAGCCAGAGATTTAATATTTATCCCTTAGGGAAAGGTGCCTTTTAACATGCTTTATGCCTCTAATCTGTAACAGATTTCTTTAATTAAACCTGTCAGTACCAAACTTCTACCTCAAAAAATGTGATCTTTACTACTGGCATATGGTTTTTGCTTCATTACACATTGTTTTGTCTCCAGATGAGTAACTCCATGCCCTCGTGTCTATTAGCCACCTAAAGTACTTCCACAACCTTTACCTAATGACTCTTTGCTTGACTTCACAGGACTGACGCATAACAATGAAATAAAGCAAAAAGACCATAAAGGTTTTAAATGCATTTGGTTTGGCTCTGTGTCAGAGAAGTTCAGCATAGTCTTTGCTGGTATTGAGTTCACCACCAGTTATGCCAAACTAGAAACATTTACTTTTGGGAGCAAACAACTGTTGAACTAAGGACCAACACGCCTTTTTTAGTTTAAATCTCACTGAATGAGGCATGAAAATGGTATTTGCAGCACAATTTACACTATTCTCTTTGAGTTTGTTTCTTTGATTTCAGATTCACATGAGTACACTAGCTAATAGACCACAGAAGCCTCCTGCAGTGTTCTTCTCAATAACCACATGTGGAGCTCTGTGACAATGCAGGAATTCCTAGCAGCTGTTAGCCCTGTAGAACTGAAGTTTGCCTTATGGAAATTCTACATCTTTGATTATATTATTTTTTCAGACATCTTTACTACTGTAGTCACTCAGCCGAAAGCTACTCACCATATGATTCATATGTTTCTTCACTCAGTCCATGGCCGTAGTCATAGTAATCAGCTCCACTGTACAGGAGGGAAGCAGGAAGGAAAGCAAGAAAGAAAGGAGTTACATTTTAATACATTCTGACTTCAAAAAGGAGAATCTAGAATGTAGACGTGTCCTAAGCTAAATAAACTAAACACTCAAGTGACAATGCAGCTAAAAGGTCCTCATTGTTCATTAACGAGAAGGAAAACTAAAACATATTTACATCTGTTAAGGTTGATTTTTCCATCACTGAGACCCTAGTCCACAGTGCAAAATGTTATGTGGGAATTTTACATTTATCATTACACCTACAGACAGGAAAGTTAAAGATCTTAACAGTGTCAATGAAAAGAGTAGCAGGTAATGTTCTGAATCCAGTTCCTTTGCTATCATTGTCTATCACTTCCTGATGGACTGCATTTGAATATTTGAATTCACATTAAAAAAAAAATAAAGTATACGCTAGGGCTATACATTGCCTACATGTTTGCAGAGTTTAGCATCTTCAAAACAAGACAGATGTGCACAAATGCAAAGGCTGTAATTTGAACAAGTATTAAAAAAATGACAATTGGAATTCCAAAGCTTAAATCTGCAGTCATTAGCATTCAAAAATTTATATTTGCTATATATATATATCCAATAACCATGAACTAGAACAGTCTTCCATTTCATAATGACATTTTCTATTCACAGTAAGATCACTGAATGGAACCTAGAGGACAAGCACTACTAAAAGCGATATTTCCATCATCCTTCCATATTTTTTCTAAGTGTAGCTATGTATAGGCTGTTATATATTGTCCATTCCATCCATTATGTAACAAAAGTATATTAGACATCTTTACAGGACATCAAAAAGAAGTGATTCATTTTCTTTTCTTTCTGAATTACACAAAATAATCCAAGCCAAATACAGTAAAGCCCTGATGTGTGCAAATATGCATCTGAAAAATGTAGCTGAATGGTTTTTAATTGCTAATGTAAAACTTCCTGAACAGAAACGTTAACAATGCACTACGAAAACCCACACAATATATCTGTACTCAACAGAAATATTATATGTGGTTTGTCAGCCCATATGGTACACAGCACAGAAATAAGGTCGAAGTTTGAAGCCTAAGATATAACATAATCTTTCCCTGCAGCAGCCAGTGATAGAACAGTCTTTATTCTGACAACCAACCTGAAATTGACATGCACTATCCCTCCACACAGTACATGATTATTTATTTTAAAACTGTCAAGTTTAGAAGCCTGTAGCAGCTGAGCCCTATTGCCGTATCTGTCAATCCTGTCAGAATGACTTCTGCAGGGTTTCATTTCATGGACCTAAATTTTCTATTAAACAAAAAGTGACTCACTTTACATTATGTAAACTGCAAAACAAATAAACATCTGAAAGGGAAAATCTTCTACTTTCATGAAAAGGTTATCATGACTTATCTATATTAATTAACTCCCCCCTCCCCCCCTTTTTTACACATGGATATCAGAATTAATTTTGGAACTGACGGAATGCAGAGTGTTTTCAGAAAACAACCAAAGAAAACTTTCAAAAAGGGAAGTTATTTTGTTTTAAGAGTAGCTTCATAAATGTCACTTTTGTCCTACAGTAATCACACACAACAGCAATGTAGAAAGAACAAGAAAGGATCTTTTTAGCAAGAGGTCTTACATGACAGACCCTGACTGGTAGGATCATATCTGAACAGAACTTTTCAACAAGGACAAGCCTCTTTCTATCCCTCCCTTCAGATCTTCATGCACAGCTGCCTCTGATATCAAAATCCATCTGTCAACAGCAAACAGGAATAAGCATGTCCTAAATATTATTGTCAAGACAACGATCATCTTAGTGAAGCTTCTCATCTCCACAACTGTCTTAACTGTCTTGAACATTAAGTTGAGTATATGTTCTTAATGCTTTTGTGGATCATTAAAATAGATTCTGTTAATCCAGCTTACAGTAGGGTAGCATGAAACCAGGACATCAAGAGAAGATTCAAGTCCTTTCTTGGATCTTACACATACATTTTTTATTTACTGCACAGCTATAACACTTCTTGGCAGAAGTTTCTTTGGCTCATATTCTCAGCCTGTATCTCAGCTTATGTCTTATACAGAGATAATGAATTCAGAAGCAGCTGAGACCTATATGTGCAAGCTTTATAAAATACGAGAAAATGATGCAATCACTCTTAAACTACATCCCATCTTAATCTCATAATACAAATAGCAAATCTATTTCCTATAATCCAAAAAGATGACCACAGTGCCCTCTCAAGGATTCTCTTAGCTATCACTGATTAGAAATTACTTTTATGGCAGGAATTCTAATGTTTTTTACTTGTGTTGAAGAATGGTGAAATGCCTTCAAAAACATCTGCATTTTGAAGCTACCTACCAGGCACAAAGCTATGTCTATGTATTTCTAGCAGAACTATTTTTCCTTTAAGCAAACGTTTTTGCCACATGGAATGTCTGGTGTCTGGTATTTGTAAACTCATTCAAGTCAATTGCCCCTGGACTCAACTCTCATCATGTGTCATATCTCAAAAAGGGAAACACAAAGGACAAGCAGCAGGAGTGACTACAGTGCATGAAGCAAGTAAGGCGACTTCTGAGGAATGGCAGTAGTAGGAACCTAAAGTGTTACAGTGAAACCAGACCGCAGTAACAATCCATTCCTAAACATGGGAAAGACAAAATGTCAACATCAATCCAAAAAGCACCAGCAGAGAAACTTAACAAGTTGAGCCACTGGCATTTTGGTTAGAACCAAACCCTAACCAACCCCACATTACATTTCTCTGGCTTGCAAAGCAGTTTGAGGATGAGAGAACAAGACTGCTATCAAAGGAAACCAAACTGGAAGTCCTGAACAATCCAGGTGTGTACCAATATGCTTAAACAGCTAAATGAAATAGAAATATGAACCAACATGAACATTAACTCTGAAGTACGTGTTTTCTTCCCCTCATTTCCAAACAGACAAGAACTCGCAGCACAGTGGGAGCAGTGGAGATAAAGATCTGAATAGTATCAGTTAGATTTTGTAGAGTACGGTAAGGCAGTCCTCTTCATCTTGCATTAAAAAAAGGTATCCACTTAACTGCAAAGGCTTGTTCGTTGGCCTTCTGTGGGTCTGTGTCATGTGTTCCAACTGCATTACACATTGCTTTCATTTGATATGATTATATCACAATAAAATTTAAATTCTGATGGGTAGTAACTGATTGTTTTTCATGGCATCTGGTGCCATAATTGTACAACTTCCATCTCCCGGTTATTTTTTCTGAGGTAAAATTGAAGAAGGAAGAAAAAAAAAGGACTAATTTAACATTTTACTGCAACTGTCTTCCTTTTCTAAGATTTGCCCAATTAAATAGATATTCTTCCACCAATGAAAACATGTAAAATCTTTCTTCCCTTGCAAGAAAAGCAAATCCTTCAGGGTAGCCTCTAATAGATAAAGCTACAGTTTTCAATTAATGCTCATAAGCATATGTTCTGTAACATAAAAATGTGTCCTGAACTGATGAAGACTTGTTTCTCATGTCTCTGTCATTTGCATACTATTCACTGGCTTCCAAGAAAGTGTGAGCTTCCAGTGAAGTTCCTTCTGCACCTAACATCAGGGAAATCAATCTTATGTATGTATATTTTTGAGTCACCTACAAGTGTGAAATTACGATGCCATCTTTTTTCTAGCTGTAAAAGGGTGATGTAGTCTTCATTCCTTCCCTCTCTATCTTTCAATGAAACTGGTTACTACATATGATAACCCTAAAGTTACTTCCAAGTGAATAATCTGTAAACCCTGGAAGTCCAATCATCTAGCTTTTGTCTCCAAAGATCATACATCTGGGATCCCTGCTGCTGCATACTGAGGCTTAGCAACTAGGTATTTTCAAATTGATTTAATATCACTAAACATAGTCTTCGTTATTGAAGCTTAAGTCATCTTCTGTGGCCTAGCAACTGTCTATTCCAAAATTTGTTTTACCTTACTCAATATAAGGACTTATAGTCTTCATTACTGAAGCTTAAGTTACCTTCTTTTTTAAAACATACTCTAATTAAATTTAAGCATTAAAATTAATGTATTTTTAATTTGTGACTAATTCCAGAAGTAACCATTAATATCTTCATAGACTTTTATATTCAAAAAAATATTCAGTGTTAATTATTTTCTCCCCTTATCAAGTAATTCTTACTAAGATCCAATTTAACCTACCCTTTTCTCACACAATTCCACCTGTATAATCAGCCAAGGAAAAATTCTTAAGTCCCACCGAATACTACCCTCTTTCATTATACTGTGCCACTTCAACCATATTGTTTTTAAGATTCTGTACAGACACCTAAGTACAATTAAATCACTCACATAAAATGAAAAAAAAAAATAAGACTGCCATCAAATACCGTTTTTAGACTTCTCAAGTACTCACAATTTTACACTACTTTGGTGTACTTCTTTGTACATCTTTAACACTACTGGAAGACTTTCCCAAGGTCTCTGAATCATTTACTACTACATGCACTTCATACGTTTTCAAAAGACTGAGGAATAGTCACAGTAAACTCAAACAGAAAAACCAGGACAAACTAAAATGAGTTTTGGTATCTAAAATTGCATTTTATTAAGTATTGTTATTACCACTTCAAATTAATTATATTTCTTAAATAGCGAACTAGTGAAATTTACTAATGCCTACATAAAGATCCTGGAAAAACTTTCCCCGTTTCTTGGAACATACAATGTGAAATAAGTGTTATGATTTTTTTCCCATCTGAAGTTTTCTTCCAACATTATGCTGAATTGGCTTACTTATATTCCTGTGTACTGAGGCTTCAGATCAGTGATTTTTGTAACTTTTTTTTTTTTTTTTTTTT
>PPHD01021298.1:0-13305 GCA_002909625.1 Bambusicola thoracicus | reverse complement strand
TTTTTTTTTTTTTTTTTTTTTTTTTTTGAGTCTCATGTATTATGATTAATGAAGACAATGCTTGACATGAACTATTAACCCTGCTGGTTTTTTAATTTCCTAATGAAACATTGCATTGACATGATCTGGTAGCATAAGGTAAGTGTATGTGGCCCCACATCTCTGACAGTTTATTGTCCTGTTTCAGAACCTCTCACTACTGTGAAGAACATGCTAGTTTATGACCCGACCACCAGTACTCTGAATGTGCGATGGGATCATGCAGAAGGAAATCCTCGCCAGTACAAAGTGTTTTATGGACCTACAGCTGGAGGTGCAGAAGAAATGGTAAATCCTTCTTGCTAACTGTCTCAAGTAAACAACAATCTGTGGTGCTAGTGAAGGAAATGCTATAGAATGAAGTTGGTCCTGTTTGCCTGCACACTGGTTTTTCTGTTTGTAGCTACCCTGGAGCAAATGCAGAACATCTCTATGAAAGACATTTATTCTGATCTGTAATACTGATGCTGAATTTTATGTAGTTGACCTTCAGTGATAAATTCTTAGCACTCACATTTAATACTACGCAATTTTTTGTTTGTTTATTCTTAGGGCAGTGTGCAAGACCATAAAGCTGATTTAAAGATTTACAAAAAGCTGTGAAGTCAACAGACCTTTTTTCTACCCATTTTTACTGCTGTGGCTGTAGGCAGACATCTGAGACAATATTTGTGAAAGCACAAAAGTGCACATGGGCATCTCATTCTAATCTCCTAAAATTACTTAATTCCTCGTGAGCTAAAACAGTCTTCGAAATGGAATTTGATCCCACGTTGCAGACTGGGAAAATATCATTCTCCCCACGTCTGCGCAAGTTGATGCGCCTGTTAAATAAGGAGTATATGAATTACAACTGTATCACCAGTGTCTAGAAAGCTACTGATAAAAATGTATTCCGTAAATGCTATTAGAGTTTTACTTACAGACAGAGTTGCTCATTACTTTTTGTTGCTTGTTAGGTTGTTGTAGTGTTATGTGATGTTTATCTTTTTGATTTCAAAAAAGACTTAATGACTGAGCTGCTAATAGTAGTCATTAAAAAGATTGCTGTAGATCTTGTTACTGACAATAGTAAAATAGGATCAGAAGTGAAAGTCAGCTGTAAGAAATTGTGCACAAGACTTGATAACCACTGTCCAAGACAGAATATTCTTGAAGGCCGATTCTTCTAGATATCATGAAATCTATAATTTCAAGTTTCAACATTATGTACTTCATAAAGATTTTATCACATCTAGTTTAGAAACGAGATAAGGTGAACAATTTTTTTTTTTTTAAAGAGGGTAAACAGCAATCTGCCATGCTGGGTTTGTGAAGTTACTGCTATATTCAGTGATATAATAAACAAAATTTGTATTTTAACATCTCAGGTACTAAATTAGAACTAATTTGATGTTAATTGGCCTGCCAGAGTGATTTGCAATTTATGTTCCCTTGTGAGGCAGTAATCATGTATAGAATCATCTAAAATAGGTATTAACAGTAAGGGAGATACAAAAAGCTGAACTTTTTCCATTTTCATGTAAATGTTATACCTCCACCTTTCTTTTTAAATCTGTAGACCACAGTACCAGGAAACACAAACTATGTTATCCTCAGATCTCTTCAACCCAACACACCTTACACTGTAACTGTGGTTCCAGTTTTCTCAGAAGGGGATGGTGGACGTACAACTGATACTGGAAGAACATGTAAGTAAAATACTCCTTTTAAATAAAATGTTGGATTTTGTCTGTGTGTGTGAGTGGCTCAAATCAGTAGAAATGGAGTAGTTCTAATTAAGTTATATAAATTATAGAAGTTTAATTTTCCTAAGGTAAAATTCTGTTTACACGCATAGTTTATGGTTTTAATTCTGTAGCTGCTTTGTTTTCTTTTCTTATTTGAATGGGGGCTTTCAGTTCATTTCTCTCTTGCAACCTCAGCTCTTATGTTGTGAAGCTAACTTGTTTACTTACATACAACAGGAACATTTTAATTCTAGTGCCTGTAGCTGCTTTGCTGCCTGCCAGAGATGCCTGTAAAGACTAATAACTAAGATTCTTAGATTTGCAGATATTAGGGTAAAACAAATAATGTCTGTATCTTGAGTTGATACACTTCTCAGCTTATTTTGAGCATGGTTGAAAATTCAAGTAGAACTAGAATGTGCGTAAGAAGGCTTGTAAAACTTAATTTTAATTATCCTTGATCTAGTGGAAAGAGGAACACCAAGAAACATTCAAGTTTACAACCCCACACCAAACAGCATGAATGTTCGATGGGAGCCTGCTCCAGGTCCAGTACAACAATACAGAGTTAATTACTCTCCACTGTCTGGCCCAAGACCATCAGAATCTGTAAGTAATTTACTTTTTATACTATTCTTTAAAAGGGTGCAGAAGATATTGCGTCCTTCAATGAGTGTAGAAAAACAGCAATAAGTTATTGAATTTAGAACAACTACCTGCTTAGGAAGGTCCTTCCTGAAATGTGTCTGCCTACAGAATTTACTGTATTGTAAATGAAAGCTTGTTTTGGTGAAATTAAATAAATAAGAGAGAAGATTCTTCCACTATAAACTGAGAATTTAGTATATTTTATTTTACTGCAGGTAATTATGAGTTAAGACATAACCTGTATTTGGTAAAGTCAGAAAGAAACAACAAATATTTATTAGAAAATGTTTAATAATGATAGTGGAAGCTCAATTTTTCTACTCTGTATCTGTATAGTGTAATAGCATATTACTTAACACAAGTGTCAATTAGTACCTACCAACCTCCCCTCCCATTTGCAGAATGAGTGTTCCTTATGTATTTATCTTTTTTTTTTTTTTCCTGTAGTACCTACTCTTGAATTTTTATCAATATTATATGTTTTTTTAAACTTCTACTCTTCTTCTTGAAAAATATGCAGTCCTTAATTTTTCTATGTTTTGTTTGAATTGTTCATTTTAAGGGACATGGTATAAATTGAACATTTTTTATGTAGGCGCTTTCTGTTTCTGTTTCAGATTGTGGTACCAGCCAACACTCGTGATGTGATGCTGGAACGCTTAACTCCTGACACTGCTTACTCAATAAATGTTATAGCTCTGTATGCAGATGGAGAAGGAAATCCAAGCCAAGCACAGGGAAGAACATGTAAGAGGCAGCACTTTTGTGAGATCTATGTCAAGATTAATGTGTGAGGAATTTACTAAAATTGGTTACACACACAAATTGTGTAAACCTTTCAGTGTAACTCAGAGATAAATGGATCTGAATTATGGCTGAAGCAATTGTAGGCCTCCATGGAAGGGGGCTTTTTGGTATATTGTGTGGAAGCTGGGATGCAAGCGTAATCACTAAATTCATTTTCACTTGGGAAGTAAGACTAATTTGAATATGTATGTTTAAGAATTTAAAAATTTTGTTCTCTAAAATGTTACTACTAATAAATATCAATTTGTCTTCCTGAAAAAAGTAACACATTAAGATGGATAGGAAAAAATGTGCTTTGACTTCTGTGTTTTACTCAAAAATTGTACACATCAACCTTCTAAATGTTAACTTGTTTTGCTGAAGAAGCTTGAACACCAAAACCGCTGTGTGACATCTTAACTTGCTTGTGCTCGGCCTGTTTCAAATTAATACCAGAAATGAAGCAAAAAGGCATTCATATGCCACTACTCTTTTGCTGCTTTCTCCTTTAAATCCTCATGTTCATCTAAGATGTGTTGATGTGACAGGCCATCATTATACCTTCTGTATTTTCTTTCTTTAGTGCCTCGCAGTGGGCCAAGGAATCTGAGAGTGTTTGATGAGACAACAAACAGCCTTTCTGTACAATGGGACCATGCTGATGGGCCAGTCCAGCAGTACAGAATCATTTATTCACCCACTGTGGGAGATCCTATTGATGAATATGTGAGTGCTGTAATTCTTTTATAAGCACCAAGATGTTCTCAGTTGATTGTTTAGTCTACAAAAAACCACCTGTCTTACTTGTAGTGCATTTTGGACATTTTGTGGGTTCTTTGGTCATTACTGGTAATGCTGAAAAGCCATTGTTTGTACAATCTTTCTTCTTTTTCACAAAATTGATGAAAAATATATAGTTTAATGAACCAACTTTTGTGTAAAAAATGTTGAAGATGTGAGTCACATCATTAATCAGAGGATTCTGAGCAAAGCCTGCTTCCTGATACTGAGTTCAAGTAGTGTTCTACAATAAATGGCCATCTGTTATTTCATACTCTATTCATTATGAAGTCAGTGTGCTAAGATACAGAATAAACATAAGTCTGCATTTTATAAATTGAAAAAGCATTGGCAAGGTTTAATCAGAATGCCGTGGTAACTTTCATTCAGCATCTAACTTGCTTTGGTAAGGTTTGACGTGAATTGTGTTTGTGTTTAATTTCCTGCAGCTTAATGATTGCATGGGTTAATCTTGTACGTATAAAATTCTCTGAGTGTTAATAACAAAGGCAAACCCAGATCCTATAGAGGTCAATGATGGAATTCCTTCTGACTGCCTCCAGCTAAAATGTGATATGGAGAGAGCTGTCCAAAATCTATCCAAATGCTCTAGCTGTTTATATGTTATACAGAGCATGTTGAAAATGACTGGTAGAAAATTCACAATCGGATTTGATATTCAGAACACAACTAACTTTGGATATACATCTTCTCTGCAAAAAATATTGGTCATTTTGTAAAAACAGTAAGTCTTGAGCAACTGAATTCTCTTCCAAGTAATAATGGAAGATGTTGATTGGGATATGCTATTGAGATATCTCAAGTCAATTTCTGTAGTTCCAGTGCTTTATGGTCATTTTATGGAGCAGTTACTTTTTGGCTTATGCCTACCCTTTTATTAGAATGGAGCAGAAGTTCACATCTGCACCAGGAAGTTGAAGAGACTGTGGGTTGCATGAGCAAGTTTTTACATTGCTGAATATTCAGTGCTTCTTGCTCAGGCCAGCTGATGTTCCTCCTAAGAAAATGATATCCATGAGGATAATGAAGAGTTAGAACTGAAACTAATGAGTAGTATGGCTGGATTTGTCTTACCTCCTTGTCTTAGAAGCATTTTATTCTCTTTTTGCATCTCTAAACACATCATCTGACTTTTCCTTTCTGTAAGGGAACAGTGCTAAAGGCTGTGAGAGGAAATGCAGCATCTCAGTCTAATTATAGAGTCATAGAATCCTTTAGGTTGGAAAAGACGTTCAAGATCATCACTTTAACCATCAACCTGACCTATGGAGTCACATAACTAAGCTATGTCCCTTGTAAGGGTAGGAACTGAAGGATCAATTTGATTTATATTTTATGTTGGTCACAGTGCTTTATAGTTTAAAATAAAAAGTACTAGTAATTGTTCATAGGCTATAACTCTTAAAATATCCTGAACAACTTTATCTGCAGTGAACATAAAAAACAGACAAATTTTTAATTCTAGTTACTGTCATAATTGATCAGTTATAATAGTGAGTTTGTTTGCATGTTTCTTTTATATGTTGTAGACAACAGTTCCTGGCATAAGAAATAATGTCATACTACAACCACTGCAATCAGATACGCCATATAAAATAACTGTTGTGGCTGTATATGAAGATGGAGATGGTGGACAGTTGACTGGAAATGGAAGAACTGGTAATTTGTTTTAATATAAAATATTCTTTTAAAAAATGTAGATTATAAATTTCTTGAGCACTCTGACATTGTTAAGGTGTCATTATGTTTATCGTTTCTCTTACATGGTTATTTCCTTACAGAGTTACAATATAAGTTTCTAGAGGTTCAAAACCAGTCACTAGACTATTAAATTTGAATGGTTTCTTTGTTTTCAGTTGGCCTGCTTCCTCCTCAAAATATATATATAACTGATGAATGGTATACACGATTCAGAGTTTCTTGGGATCCTTCACCATCCCCTGTTCTTGGCTATAAAATTGTATACAAGCCTGTGGGTAAGAAAACTCATTCATTCTGAGTAGAGCACTTTCAAAATAGGGAGTAGATAATGGGAGATCAGAATAGAAATCATATGTATTATAAAATGCTTGTGTTTAAAGATTTATTTCTTTTCCTTTATTAATTCATTTTGATGAAAGCTTAGGTCTTGCTATCAGTATTTTATAAGAAGCACTACCAAGTACAGTGTTTCATACAGTCACTTAAAGAGACTGAACTGTGTTGATGTTTACTACAGAATCTAACCAGTGACTAGATGAGGTAACTTGAAAAACCAGACTTGGTTTTTCTCTCTTTTGTACCACTTGTACTTTTGAGTATGTGAACTGGTATACATGAGATGAGTATTGGAGAGGTAATTAGGTTCTAAGATTCATGTTTTGTAAATTCATGTTTTGTTGAAGAAAATTAATGCTTAATGACATGTCAAAGGAGCCAGACAATTTTGTAGCTCCCTTATCATGAATCTTTCTCTCTGCATTTTCTTGATGCTTCCTTTCAATTCAAGGTTCAAATGAGCCTATGGAGGTTTTTGTGGGGGAAGTGACATCCTACACCTTGCATAATCTGTCTCCCAGTACTACTTATGATGTGAATGTTTATGCCCAGTATGACTCCGGAATGAGCATACCTTTGACAGATCAAGGCACTACATGTAAGTGAAAAGAATTTTATTGTAGTCATGCTAGATACGTATACTGATATGAGATAATGTTGATTAAGACAGTATTTCTTGGCTAGTTGTTAGAAGATTTGAATGTCTTCTCATAGAGAATACTTGGCAGTTGGCCATGATATAGTTTCTAAAAACACTATGCTTCAGAACAGTAATGGAAATATAATTTCAAGTAATGATTTGAAAATGTACAATTTTCTAGTCTGCTTCCTCAAATTTTATTGTCTGTAGTTGGGTTAAGTCTGTAATTATATCCAGGATAATACAGAACTTAACCATGCTAAGCAGGTTTAGGCTTCTTGCTACTCCGTCTTCATTTCACAGGAAAGTCCAAGAGCTGAAACTTCTCTTTTTCAAAAGGAGATAATTTTGTCAGTGCCCTCAGTTAAAAAGCTTCTTAAAGTTTCTTCAGTTAACATGAATCAATTATCCTGAGTTTTGTTGACTAAGTTCATTCTTTTCATACTGCCATATATGAGTCAGATTCTGATATGTTGAAATTTTTTATTATGAAAAGAACTCCACTTACATGGGTGAAAAATGATAAAATGGGCTGTTTCCCAAGATAAGAAGGTTATCAGACTTTGGGTCTTTGTAAATTACTAGGCCAGTGTCTATAGGGCATGTGAGAATATGAAGAAATTGGACTGGAACTGCTCTTTCCTTCTGTAAATCTTCAAACAAAGAAACAAACAAAAAACAGGTTCTGGAGCTAATAAATATATAAGTGTGATGTAGCTCTTTTAACGTCTGTGGTGTACTGCTTTCCAAAGAGCAATTTTTGTCTTTCTCTGCTCACAGTGTACTTGAACGTCACCGATCTAACAACTTACAAAATTGGCTGGGATACTTTCTGTATCCGATGGTCAGCTCACCGGTCAGCAACTTCCTACAGACTAAAGCTGAACCCAGCTGATGGTAAGTGAATTTTTGCATTTTCTAAAACATAGCTGTCTTATTTTGGTGGCAGGACCACATATTTGGGATGGAGGAAAGCCTCCACTACCAGTCATGCTGCGTTTGATTGAACTTTGAAGGTCTGAACATACGCTGTGGTGGTGAAAAAGCTGCAAGATGAACTAGTGCTTATTGTCAAGTTAACTTTCATTAGTGGAGATTTACTAGTTACTGGAGTTTTACATGCAGACTGAAATTCTGCTGCTTTCCTGAATGGTCCTGGGATCATAATCAGAGCTTAATCTTAGTCTAGAAGGTTTTTATGCGAAAAGAATAAGATGGCTATCCAGCCTGCCCTAACTTCCTCTCAAAAAGTCTCTAATTTCTACACTTGCACACACATTAAAAGGGGAATAGCAGGTTCTAATTTTCATTCCATTGGTCTTTGTTTTTTACAGGATCCAGAGGACAGGAAATTACAGTACGTGGATCAGAAACAAGCCACTGTTTTACTGGCCTCTCACCAGACACAGAATACAATGCAACTGTCTTTGTTCAGACCCCTAACCTTGAGGGTCCTCCAGTCTCTGTGAGGGAACACACAGGTAGGTAACAGATACTGTGAACCTTAAGTTTTGAATGCAGAACTTGTCGTGTTTCAATGATAGAGCTTGTCTTGTTTCTAGATGTCTTTCAGTATTTCTTTTAAGTGATTTTTCCTCTTTCTGTCAGTGTAATGTCAACTGGACTTTGAGGGGAAGTTCTGTAACATTAGAAAATTTAGTGAGAAAAGATATGGATCTTTCTATGATAATGTAATACATAGTCTAGAGTTTTCCTTGAATGAAATAATTTATATTGAGCCAATTTTTTTTTTAAATTTATTTTATTTCAGTCCTCAAACCTACAGAAGCACCAACTCCACCGCCTACGCCTCCCCCACCTCCCACAATCCCTCCAGCTCGGGATGGTATGTTTATTTGTACATCTATGTAGTATTTTTACATTGTTTCTGTACTGCCTTAGGGTTTAATTCTATTTTTCATAAGTTTAAATAGATTTAAAGCTAGCACAGTAATTTAGGGTCTGGAGTTTTTGATCAGTTTCTTAGTTGCCTCCGTTTGCTTTACCGGATTGTAAAATTTCCTGGATTAGAATGAAAAGGTGAATACATACATTTGGGGAAAAAATCGAGATATTCTGTAGCTCTATAGCAAATCTGCTAGTGTAGCCCTCAGTGGAGTTTTTATAAAAGCTGTTCAGAAAAAAATGTAATTTAAGACATTTGCATTTGATTATTGAGTTTTTCATTTCTTGCACCTTTCTTTGAGAATATTTAATAAATGTTTTCATGTTGAGCATAAAACACTTTCCATTTGATGATGGTAGAATTTTGCATTGTAGTAGAAATTTGCTAAATACTTGTCTTTCAAATTTTTGAAGCAATGTTCTTTATTTCACTGTACTGTGAATGGTATATTTCAAGTGTTCCTCTTCTTGGTCTTTCAGTATGCAGAGGTGCCAAAGCAGACATAGTGTTCTTGACTGATGCTTCCTGGAGTATTGGTGATGATAACTTCAACAAAGTAGTAAAGTTTGTTTTTAATACAGTTGGAGCCTTTGACTTGATTAATCCTGCTGGAATCCAGGTAGGTTAGTCATTTCCATTGAGTACATTTTAGAAGGAAGCTGAGGCTGGAGCTGGATTACTAAAGTTGTTCGTACAGTGTGTGTATATGTATAAATATATATTAAGCGTATGAGGTTTTCTGTAGATACTAAGGGAAGCTAGTTGTTACACAATAACTTTTGGCTATCAGAAGTCTCTTCTGAGTGTTGAGTGAGGACTGTGTTTTAATTTCTCAGTTCAGGAATACTTAAAGTACAAACAGTAATAGCTAAGAGGAACAGACCTCCAAGATTTCTCTGCTGATTATTGTTGTCAGACATTTTCTGTCACCCTTCTTACTTTAACCATTACTCATTTTTTTCTATTTATGTGAAGCTGGATGAAATTGCTGCTAGGGTTCAATAAATACCACTCTTTTGCCACAAAGCTTCTTACAAATTAATTATTGAGCACTGCAATAATCTATTTTCCTGTGAATTGCTGAGTCTCCAGTCTAAAAATGAAGACCTGGTGCAAGAGGCAGAGACATGTAACTGCTAACACGTGCCTCTTGAATTAGTTGCAACAATCTCTGGTTTTGAATGAGACATTTATTAGTAATTAATTTATTATTAATAATAATTTTAAAAGACCAATTTATTTCAATAAATATTAATGTATACATACAGAGAGATGTTCAGCACTGAATTAGTATGATACCATGATATTGCAATTATACATAATGAATAGTAAGAAGAACATAAAATTTATATATATTCAAATTTAAAAGTGATTTAAGAATCAACATACAGTAATTATATTCTACAACTTAAGGCAAGAGAACACAGTTTTGTATATGTCCAAGTTCACTGGCATTCTGTCACCAGGTTCTTTTTGCATTTCTTAAAAATAAATGGAGGAGATTTTCTTGACAATATATACCTACTCAAAAGCAGAGAGAATATATTATTAAAACTGGCAACATAGTAATAGAAGTCTCTTAATCATCCATGTTTAAAATCAAATCACATTTTATGCACAAAGGAAATAAAGATGTATGTATACATTGCTATGACAGTATCTGTTTATGTAAATATGTGTGTGTATGTGCATAATCATACGTATGTGGGAAAGATTTTTCAGTTATTTAATGCTTACTAATGTACCACAATGCATATTTCAATTGTGTCTGAACTGGAGATATGTGACTGAACACAATGATGCATTCCCTCCCAGGTTTCATTTGTGCAGTACAGTGATGAAGCAAAATCTGAGTTTAAACTGAATACATTTGATGACAAGGCTCAAGCCCTGGGAGCTCTTCAAAATGTTCAATACAGAGGAGGAAACACACGGACAGGTAATTCTGAGCAATAATTTTATTTTTGTAAGATAAATTGCCTAATTATCCTGATATTTCATGGACAAAGGATTAGATTTTTATGTTTTTCTGTTTTAGTTGAGTTGCTGTCACTCTGTCAAAGTAAAGTAAGGGATTTCTTCATGGATGATGGATAATATGGCTGACCCATTTGTTGTACAATTTGCAGGCAAAGCCCTAACATTTATCAAAGAAAAGGTTTTGACTTGGGAGAGCGGCATGAGACGAGGTGTTCCCAAGGTACTTGTTGTTGTCACAGATGGTCGATCACAGGACGAGGTGAGGAAAGCAGCAATGGTCATACAGCACTCTGGTAAGCGATTCACAGTACCTTGCTATTTCATTTCCTTAGCATGCTAACCAATGCAATTTATAAGTGGTGCTTCAGTTGTCTTGGAATTCTTTATCTACCATTTATGGATTCAGAAATTTATTCTGGTTGTTTAGAATGACTCAGAACTATTTAAAGAGTTTAGACTTTCAGGACCAGACTTACTTTTTCTTTCTCTATCCTCTCCTCTATGGGAGAGTATGGCTTCTCAGGACTTTCAAGGAATTTCTCATGTATACTGCTTTATAAAGCTGACTTCTGGTTACTTCTTTCTCCTTGCTCTGAGGACCCCAGGCATCATCATAGAGAGTACTCCATCCTGGTGCTTTTGCTAAGCTGGGCCTAGCTTTTTGAACTTTGTTTTACTTGACACAAACTACAGGAGCTCCAGGGAAAGGAAGTGCTTTTTCTGCAGCTATGTCTGAACTGACTTCTTCATTGCCTTTTGAGCTGAGAAACATTGCACTCCTGCTTTAGACTGCCGAGTGTGGCAGATGTGTGACTAAGCAAGTACTCTTTTTCCCTGCTCTCAGCAGCCTCTACTGAGCTTGCCCAACAGTCTTGCATTTCATTGCATGAACCACCAGGAATGCAGTTTCCTGAATAAGATGATGTGCTTTTGTATGGAAATCACTGGCATATAAAACACAAATGGTCATCTTGTCTGCCTCTGTGATCTGGAAGAATAAGCTCCATCTAGATGACTTCTAAAGGTGTTTGGCTAACCTATTCATAAAAATCTCTACAGTCCCTATGGATAATCTGCTTTAGTGCTTAACTTATGCCAATATTTATATAGCTTTTCCTCATACTTTACCTAAGTGTTTCTTCAGGCTAATGAAGCTGCTGTCTTCTTTTCATTTCCCTAGTTAACCAGGAAAGCAATTGATGACTGTATACTGTAACATGCCTTCATAGTTGAAGCCTGTCATCATTTCCTCTTTCTGTCTTTTTTCTAGACTAAACAAATACACATCCATTTCCTTCAATCTCCTGTTGACCCCTTATCATTTTCATTAGCTATTTTCTTCAGTTACTTTACATCTTAAATACCGTGTTCAAAGCTGGACAGCATATTTCAGCCAAATGTTCATCAGATCTGACCACAGGAGGGACAATTATTTCCCATCCCCTTTTGAAAAATTCCAAATACAAACAAAACTGGGCTTATAATTTATAGTTAATGTTAATTCTTCCTTCAGCTTCCAACCAATATTTTTGTGCAGTTTTCTTGTTAATTACATTTCTTTTTCTTTTGGAGAAATTTTTCTTTTTAGTGATAAATTGTGTAATGAACAGTTTTTCTTCCTTCCTGTTTTCTGGTACAATAAAAAGAGGTCAAATTATCATATGGAGAATTAGGTGGGAGAACGGAAAGGAAGATGTGAGTCAGAAAAATAATTCTGTTAAGGGCATAAGATACAACAGAACAAAAACTTGATATAAAAGGCAAGGAGACTCCATTTTAAGGATTTGAAGATGAAAATCACCTGACAAAGGGAAAGATTATGCTTTTACAGCTGGCGATATGATTAAATTCTAGGGGCTGGGTTCTTCTAATTTTACTTTTGCCATCTACTAATTGTCTAGTGGTGGTGGTACTTCTATAGTTAATGAAGAGAGCAACAGATAGGCATCTACAGAAAACAGCTTCTCCTATCCTGAAGTTTGCAAGCTAGGGAGATGAGCTGAATTGCATCCTGAATCTGTCCTTGACAGCAGTCAATGAAAGAAAGAAGAGAACATTTTGAAAGAAAGGTGCAAAAAGCAATTTAATCCCTCTTGAGCTTTGATAGAGTGAAAGGATAACAAGAATATATACTCATAATGAAGGCTGGATACTGGAGTGGATAGACAAGACAATGATAGCATTTCTGAAATATTGACCTGCAAAACGGTTACGTATTTTCTACTACGTTTCAAGTAACAAATGTCATTTTTACAGGCTTCAGTGTCTTTGTGGTTGGTGTGGCTGATGTGGATTACAATGAGCTGGCCAAGATTGCCAGTAAGCCCAGTGAACGCCATGTATTTATTGTTGATGACTTTGATGCATTTGAAAAGATTCAAGATAACCTCGTCACCTTTGTGTGTGAGACAGCTACCTCAAGTGAGTAGAAAATACCATTTTCCCTTTTCCCAAACTGATGCATTTGTTTATATACTGTTATACTTGTAAATCAGTTTACAATACTTCAAAAACATGTTCTCATATAAAAGTTAGGCTTTGTAATAACTGTACATGGTTTGAGAGTTGTTAATTTTGAAGTAACTATTGTATTTAGTGTAATGTTGTCTGACATTTAAAAAGTCAAAACGAACAACAGTCAGTTAGAAGTTCTACTCTTTATAAGGAAGTAGAATGATACCTAATATGAACTGGGGGACACAACCGGTCTCTTTACCTTTGGTACAGTCTTCTATAAG
>PPHD01021296.1:0-13305 GCA_002909625.1 Bambusicola thoracicus | reverse complement strand
CAGCCCTTAAATGAGACCTGAGAGGTGCAACCAGGCTCCACCCCTTCTTGTCATACAGCTGAATTGCCTTCACCTGTGCTTCTAGAGCTGACCAGGTCCTTTCTGCAGGTGCTCAATCAACAGTTCAGGTCGTGACTCAACAGTTCCCATACAGATGAGGAGTTTCTGTAAGATTGTACTTTAAGAAAATCATGTAAGACCTCAAGAGGGCTCCCTTCACTTCACCCAGCTCTGGAGATGGGGGCCTTGAGCATTTTAGAGAGTTTAGGCTGGTCTGAAGAGTCAGGCAACTAGGACAGCAAGCCTGGGAAGGGTAAGTGCTGGCACAACTCAACTAGAAGAACAGGACAATTTCATCAGCTAACTTTGAGTTTACAACAGTTTACCATCTAGGGCAAATAGGATGAATGCCGTTTTCTGGGAGAAGAGGCTTCACTGCTCACAAGGTACTGAGGCTCTCTGGTGCTGGCTGTAAAAATAAGATATTTCCATCCAGTTTTCCTTAAAATCTCTGCTTTGCTGAGGACTATAAGTGTAGAACAAGAACAAGTGTAAAATGCAGAGTCAGTAGTCGTAACAGTTAACTGCAGCTCCTGAGGAGGGCTGTCAGAAAGCCTCGTGTTGTTATGGCATGGCACATCTGATCTGGTCAGGACTTCCAGGCCAACCTTGTTGGGTAGAGAGCATAGCTCAAAAAGAGAAAAGGGAGCAAAGTTCTCAATGTGAATATGAGAAAGGGGGAAGGTGGCTTTGTTTTGACCACTTCTGAGTGTTCAAAAATGTGGGGTGTGCTGAAAAGTGATGAGGTCCTAAGACCACTGAATCCTACTTCTGTGAGATTGGAAAGAACTTGATGTCAGGTGTTTTTGGCTAATGGTCCAGATGAGCCTTTGACAAGGTCCTTTTGACACAAGGTCCATCCCCCTTGTACTGAGACTTAGGAGAAATAGGGAGACAGAGCTCTCATCATTTGCAGTTAGTTTCATAGTGTTCTCTGTTCTTTTTGTCACTGCTATCACACACAAAAAGCCTTTCTCAAAGACAGAGCCAGCAGGGATAGTTGGAACAGGTACGTCTTCTGGCAAGTGGTGCAGCCTCCCCTTAGAGTAGACACGTCTCCTTTCTTGAATTCCTCTCCAGCTGTTCCATGTTGCTCACTTCTTCCCTTGCTTTTCCAGTTCCAGGAGCAGGAATTCTCCCCAGCAGGCCTCAGTTTTCACATACTTGACACTTTCAGGTAACCTGTAGCAAGCTTGGTGTGGGCAGAAGGGAAGAAAGAAGAAAATAAATACAAGTATAATTATAAAATTATTTCCTTTGAGGGATGCTTCCCAACCTGCCAAAGAACATGCAGGAGATGTGTTAGAATAGGGAAGGTAAACTACATATTCCATATGCCTTTTTAGGAAAGCAGAGAAATACAGATGTATGAAAGCAAAGGATCCTATCCTCTGAGCAGTATGTACAGGGAAAACATCAGGTTCCTCTATCAGAGCAAATGGGATTTCCCTTCAGGTAGTAAAGAGGGGAAATGACAAGGCTGGAATTAAACTCAGAACAGTAAGAGTGTATCCTTCCTATGTAGTGCTTGGCCAGCAGAATACCTGTGTTCCCTCTGGAGCTTGCTAATGCACAGATACCTCTACTTGGACAGCACACTAGTTTAATGGCTTACTGTAGCAAGAGAAGCAGTCTAAAACAGCAGCCAAAGTTAAGTTTCTTGAGGTTTCAATTCTTTGCATGCTGTCTTGTGTATATAAATGGTGAAACATACATAGCAAGTCTTTGCAGTCCTGGAAAAAACTACACCCAGTAAAACAATGATGTGGGCATTTTAAATTGGCATGGATGTGGTGACTTGTTCTCTGGCTTGTATTTTTCTCTTAGCCTTCTTGATGCCATGTTAGTATTGCAGCCCCACCTTAAGAGGAGAGCAGAATAAAAAAGAGTAATAGAATAGAATAGTTCAGTTGGAACAAAGATCATCAAGCCCAACTGCCTGACCACTTCAGGGCTAACCACGAGTTAACGTACATTAGTGAAGGCATTGCCCAAATGCCTTTGAACAATGACAGGCCATGGGGCACCAACCAGCACCAGCCTCTCTGAGATGCCTGTTGCAGTGTTTAACTACCCTCACAGCAAAGAAATTTTCCCTGCTGCCCAGTCTGACCCTCCCATGGCAGAGCTCTGTGCCATTCCCCTCCTGCCATTGGCTCCAAGAAGCAGATTGTGGCACCTCCCTCTGCTTTCCCTACTCAAGGAGATGGAGAGAGCAGTGAGGCCACCTTTTCTCCAGACCGGACAGCCCAGGTGTCCTCACATAACGTGCCTCCCAGCTCTGTTACCAGCTTTGCTGTCCTTAGTAAGGGGCTGAATCTAGTTACAGTGCTGCACAGCCTGTGCCCAGGGCCGTGCACCAAGGTAAGGCACACTTGCTGGGTCTCATCTTTCACTGCTTCACTGCAGATTCTGCTGACGAGTCAAGGAGCCCTCCAAAGACCCAGCCGTCTTGTGTTCACAGACGTTGCCAATGCCATCAATGCATGAACAGTACCTGCCCCTGCTCTGGGATTGTGCCAAGACTGGGGAGGATGGAGCCACCAAACCAGCAACTTCTCATGAGTGTGGCTGAGTCACGGAGCCCAGCTGGTCACACTACTGGGTTGTGTTGCAGTTGGGCACACGCACCGGGAACAGACACCACTTGGGAAGGAAACCCTTTACGATGGCAGTAGCAGTTTTCGGTGTGTCCACTACTACTACAAGGTCCTGAGCTGCCGTGCTGCTCCAGGTTCTGGGCTGGTGCTGACTGACACCATCTACCAAGCTGTGTGCTTAGAAATAGTGCTCGCTCTGTTGTAGATTAACTTATCTGAGCACGTCTGCGTGCTCTCTGGATCAAGGAAAGAGGAGAGATGCATGTTCCAGATAGCTTACCTGTTGGCTTTCTGCCACCAGATCCCGACAAGAGCAGTGCATGAGCCTCTGTGCAGCGACCACAGCATTGGCAGACCCTGGAAGGGTGGCTGGTGGCAAAGCCTTCTTCATCTGGGGAAACTGATTGTCGTAGCTGAGTGGTAAATCAGAGGCACACAGGGGGAAAACTCATACCATGGGCTTTTCCCCTTGTGGCTTGTGTGATGCTGATAAATGCGTGCCTGGGCTGGCACTGCAGCATGGGGAATTCGCTAGTTCTAAAATGTCAAATGATGAACATCTGGCTGGTAACACCCTACCTGAGGAATTGGCTGAATATCCCACATTAGGGCTGCTGTGTACAAAGGGGAGAATCCACGTAGCTGGAGGCAGGGCTGCCATGTCTGGCTACATGACTCCCTGCTGCTGACCTAGGAACGGTGGTGCCTGCGCCAGATAGAGGAGTCGAGCAGAAGTGGGGCTCTGGTACCATGTGTCCTGCCTGCTTCGGCTCAGGGAAGTTTTACTGAGCAGAGGGAATATTATGCCTCGAACTTTTTTCTTTTGAATGAGGAAAAACAGGTCTTGGCTCTGTTGCAATGTCTGCCCAGAGGTGGCTGAACATCTGGTTACTTCCTTACCTGATAGACCTGCAGAGTCTTCTCCCTGCTGATGTTACTTGCTAATGCAGAAGGTGGGTCTTGGCAGGTAAGCCAGTAGCTCTCATGTAAGCCTGAAGCACCTCTCAGCCAGTGTTCCCTTCAGGGCTGTGGGAGGGAGTGCAGAGGGGTTTCCGGCCACCTTGGTGTGCAGCATGAGTGCTGTTCTCTGCAGCCTTTTTGGTGGCCATCAGCCCAGGGTGCTGCTGGCCAGCACAGAGGCTAGGAAATGGCAGCAGGGTCCAGGCCGTGCTTTCATATTGTAAACAAAGAGCATGGCAGAAAGGACTGCTGGAGGGTCCTGTACGGCCATGGCATTGGGCAGATGCCATGTCCCCCCATCCTGCTCCTCAGCCTTGAAACTGCAGAGATTAAAAAAAAGATATGTGCTTCTGTTCACCCTGTTTGGCCATCAGTGACCAGGGGGAAGGAGTGCTCCTTTTTGGTAACCTCCTGCAGAGATCGTCTCTCACTCCCAGATGGGTGGTGGCTTTAGGGCCCTGGAGGTGAATGCACAAGTCAGACTGTCTCACTGCTGTGTTTATGGTGCTCTGCACACAAGCATCAATGCCCAGCTATGTACTGATCACTGCTGATATTTTTGTTTGGTTTTGTATTTTGTTTGGTTGTTTTTTTCAGCACCTGCTTTTGTCAGATCCTATCCCATCCACAGCACTAGTTAACAGGGAATCAGGGCCAGCCAAAACCTGAAAGCAGATCTAAAGGTGAGCTTTTTGTAAGGAGGTGTTTCACTAGTGGCGATTCAGGTAACATCTTTTGTTGTGAGTTTGGGCCTCCAAGCTAGTTTTTGTTCTCTTAAGTACTGTATTTTGTTCCCCACTGTGATTTTTCCTCTTTCAAACCCTTTTCTGGACACATGCCGCTGACCCCTGCAGTGAACAGCTCACCAGCCCTGCCTTCTTCATTGACCCAGCTTCCCTCTTGACATTTCTGCAGGACTGAGTTGCTTTAATTTTTCAGTCTCTCTCTCTTCCTTTTAAAAACCAGAGAGCTATGAAAGGGAAGTATAGAAGTGTCAGCACCTGTAGAAAATGGCCTGTCCTCAACGCCTGGTAAGGTATGGCAGGAGGCATTGCCGGGTTGCTGGTGTTGGCACTCTGGGGAGACTGTTGGAAGGAGGATGTGGGTACAAATATTCCATGTAATCTAAATGTGGAGGCTTTGGGTCTTCCCAGAATTTATGCTTACGCGAGCAGCTATAAAAGCAGACACGCTCCCTCAGCCCTAACTTCCATCTCTTCCACCTCCAAGTGCTCACTGAGAACAACCAGCTGCAGAGACTTCAGGTTCCTCCCTTCAGCAGCAGGCACTCATTGCCTGTCACGCTCCTGTGCTCTGCAGCAGGGCATGGACACGAGCGGTGGCAGTGGTGCACGGCTGTCCCAACCTGCCAGCATTCCATCCCTCTAATTCTGGGATGGAAACTTGTGTTGTTGGTGTTGTCGTTATACACTCCACAAAAGGCAACCTATGGTGGGCTGTTTCCTCACACCACTGTGCAGTGCTGAGCAGTGCATCTGCCAGCTGCAGTACAAAACCACGCGCCTCGTTCTGCATCAGTGCTGAGATAAACCTTGTACAACAAACGCTCCTGCAGAGGAATTCTCTTCAACTCTTCTTCCTGCAGCAGTAGGTTTTGTCCTGTGATGGCTGCCCTTGGGTTAAAGAAGTATGGAAAATAAGATTAGACGAATATTATGGGTATTTGCTGGGCTTGTGCTGGAGTATTCTGTTAGTTCAGTAGCACCTTCGCTCACAGTTCTTGGAAGTATATGTGCAACCTAGCAGAAGCATTATGATGTAATTGAATTCAAGTGTTCTGTGTTTTAAGCATCGAAATACAATGACAGAATTTACATGAAATGTTGTGTGATTTTCTTTTTTTTCCCTGTTCATATTTTTTGGGGAAAACTGGAGTGCATCCTCAGTACCTGCTGCTAAATTTGTACAGAGTGAATTCCCCCCTTCTATCAAAGTCTGAAGGAAGCATGGAAGGCTTCACATGGCAAGCTCTGCAGTCAGCCACCTTCCTGTGGCATAGACAAAAGCTGTAGAGAACTCTCAGCGTGTAGATGAAGCAGAATTATCCTGTATCCTGATCAAGCCATTCACAAGGTGCTAGAAGATATACCGGAGGCCCAACACTTGGGTTTAGGCAGGGCGGTTTTCCTCATGTCATTCATGCTGGTTACTCCTTTCTTATAGGTCTGTGGGTTCTCCTCAGCAACCGTATCGTGTTTTATAATGCTCAGCACTCTGGTTCAGGTACAGAAACAAGTGTGCCTAGGGATGTGAGCGCGTGCTGAGGCTGTTAAACACAGAAGAGGCAGAGCAGATGCCCGAGGTACCAAACGCGTTATACCTTTATTAAAAATAAACCCCAAGGTTCGTTTGCAAATCACCAACTCTTTTTATGCCCACATCCAAACCAGAACCATTTATGAGTATCTTAAAACTTGGCTGGATAACAAATCTCTGTCATCTGCACTGTTCTAATCCAACTGCAGTGACCTGTTTACAATTCAGACTCAAACCGTCCAAGCTTAGAAACACTGGAAAGGCATTCGCTTAGAGGTAGGATTTGGCTGCACTGAAAATGAAACTATGGCAAAAAGAAAGTGTTGGTCATTTCAAATAAGAAAATCCAGGGTGAGATGCTGTCTCTGAAGACGACTGGAATTCTGCCTGCCTTTTGTAGGTGCTGAGTTTCATTCCCTCTGCATAGAAGTGGAAACTGAAGTTACAGAGTGGGATTTTGACTACACGCAGAGTAGCCCAAAACAGCACGGAATTCTGCTTGCTTTAAAGCAGTCACATTTTCAGAGACTCCTGTTTTCTCCTGTGCTTTCCCAGCTGAGAGGTAGCAAATGCTAGATTTTCTGTTTCCAAGAGAAGGAGTACTTAAATTCCCAAAGGAATGCTACTGAGCTGATCCCAGAGCATTTACTATCTGGCTGAGGCAGTTTCCATCCCTGCACCACATCACGAGCTACGAAAGGTTTGCCTGATGTCACAGGAGAAGCTGGGCAGGTGCCAAACCAAATCCGTTTAGAGAAGCTGAGATTCCAGTCCCACGTGGTAGCAGTTATTGCTCTCGGGCAATAGGGCTCAATGAAATACACAGTACAGTCTTGAAAGAAAAATATTAAATCTGTCTAAATTACCGATCAGGCAAAGAAGCTGGTAAGGTATCTTAATCACCGGAGTGCCCTTTGAATGCAGACATGAACCGCAGATGAATTTGTGTCCACAGAGGAATATCAGTGCCCTACTCTGAACTCAGGAGCAGTCAGCAGGGACAGACTGGCACGTATGGTGTCCCGGCTAGATGTGAGCAGGCAGCAGGAGGCCGTCAGACTTCCACACCCAGCAGTATGCCTCATCCTGCAGGTTTAGGTCACCCCCTGAGATCCATCTGATCCTTGATTTCCCTGGTATGGGGCAGGGGAGGCACAAAGAGTTCTGTGATAGGGTTTTCTGCCCAGACCACCAAACTCCATACACAAGAAACTACTGTCAGGGCAAACCTGAGCATACAGTCACCAGGGTCAGACCCCTGACTGCTGCTGAACTGGGCAGACTGGACAAAGTGACCGAGAGGGGAAAGAAAATGTTTGCCTCTATTCTCTCTCCCCATCCAGCCCTTCCTCTTAACTCTTATGCCTGCAGATGTTTTCTTGTGTTAAATACATACCTGCTAAGGAAGGGGACCCCATGAAAGGATAATAAATGAGCTCAATACATACTGCCATTTCATGGGTTTCTGCTATGAGCTGCCATAAATTTAAAGCCAATTATGTCCTGTTTAAATATTTAACACTGTAAAGCTAGCCAATTTTACATCCTGTCAAAGATAATTGAAGCACCCAATTTATTCCTTTAATAGGCAGGCAGAGCATCCACCAGATGGAAAATACCGTCAGGATTTCACTGTTTGCAAGGGGATAATGGAAACATCCCCATCCCTCAGAATGTAGCAAGATGCTCTTTGACACTGGAAGCATGAGCTGACATGCGTGCTGCAGGCTGCTAGGAAGCAGCCAGCTTTTATTTGCACAGCTGCAACACTAGAGGACCCCACAGAGCACATTTTGCATGCAGGTGCAACAGTTATTTCAGTTGCATCCCAAAGCTCTGCAAAGCAGCAGCCATTGTGGCACTCCTTGGAGGAGATGAAATCCAGTGGCTGTGACTAAGCTTTGTAAATATTATTAAGCTATTAAATCCAGGGGCTGCGCCACGAGGCAACAGCGAGGTATGGAAGATGGCCCTGAGCTGATAACACCAGACGTATTTCAGTCAATCCCCGAGGTGCTGGGCTGTGAGCTTTCCTCTAAAGCATCCAAGTCGCTGCCCACTGGAGCAACGACTGTAGGTAAGCTGGAAATGCCATCAGGTTGGTTTTGGGGTTTTTTTTTTTCTCCTTTGTGGGTACAGTGAGGGAAGAATTCTGTCTTTCAGGTGCATTCCCTATGAGCAAATCAACAAAATCAAAGTCCTGGGACCACACCGTCGTGTACCGGAGGTGGAAGGATGCAAGTCCAACGGTTAGCTATGCAGATTGGTTTCCTCTCCTGTCTCTGTATAACAGAGACAACACTATCACCCTATCACTGAACTATCACTACCTGTGGCAGCACGAGGCCCTGTGTTACTGAAGCACTGTAAAAAAGATTAATATCCTCAAAAAATCTACTACAAAGAAAGGCATCTCCCTGAGAAGGCATCTGCTGTTTTGTCCCTCCAGTCTCTGCTTGGACGTTTGGGGTAAGCCAGCAGACAACAGGAGGGAAAGCACAGCCAAAATCATCAGAAAGAACAAACACAGCAGTAAGAATGCTGCTTGCTTTCCTGTCCTCTGGCTCCAGCAGGACGTGAGAAGGCAGCACACTACTGAGCTGCGGCGGCGATGCTGCTCAGAGACCTCCGCACAGCAGTAGCTTTGCTGGGCTTGAAACTGCCTTTTCCAGTGATGCCTATAGGGAAAGATGATGGGAGACAGAAGGTTAGAGCTCTGCCCAAATGTCCTATTGCAGAGTCAGAGAGAGGTTAAGAGGCGGTGAGGATCTGTTCCCAAGCACTCAAAGAACTTCTCCGCAGCGTTCCCGTGCTGCTGTGCTGGCTTCAGGCTGGAGCCCGATGTGAATGGCAGCCCCTGGCAGTGTGCCTCTGTGTGAGGCTGTTGAGAACCTCTGAGCTACAGTCTGTGTGGAGTTCCCTGGCTTCTGCTATGCAAACACACATGGGAAAATCAGAGCTGGATACCCAGCTGCAAAGGCCATGGGAAAAATATAAGGCTAGCTCTAAAGAAGCTCTTCTTTCTAAGCTGCTCCAGGGCAGTCTTGCACATTTCTCGTTCAGCTCTTCCTGCTTCTTTATTCTCCCCAGAAAGGCCTGACTGAAAGGCAGGGAAGCGGTCATTGCTTATTTTGGGAATCCTTTTTAATGCTGCAGACACGAAGCTGGGACAAATGCCTTTCCCACTGAGCGCTGTGCAGGACCAGCAGGCACACAGCTCCTCCGTGCCCTCCCCCAGCATGGGGGCTCAAAGCCCCTCACCTGAAAGGAAAGAGCAAACCCATCAACCCCACAATAGCTAGGAGCTCTGCCTGTACCCAGAGCAGATGATCACGCTGCAAACTCCTGGCAGCAGATCTCAGGGCAGCACGAGTAGCACAGGAGCAGCGATATGCAAGTTAAGCCCCAACCCACAGAGGTGCTGCTCCATCACATCTGGTCCTACCTCAGTGCAACAGGAGGGAAGCACTGCTCACACTTCTGCCCTCAGGCCCACTCAGACTGCAGGGAGAAGGAACACTCACATGGGCTGTGGGTTTGGGTGATGCTCGAGCACAGTTGGAAGGTGTTGTGGGGCTGGGGGTGAGCTCACCGCCCACAGCCCCGCTGCCGTCAGCGCACAGCTCGGTGGCAGGAAGCGATATAGGAGTGGGAGCCCCAGAGGAAGCTGAACCGAGCAGCTGAGGCCAACTGCTCCACAGTTCCATCACACAGCATTTCCAGGGACTTTCTAAGAACCCGGGGATGGTTTGGCCACCCGGTGTCGGTTGGGTCGCTTCTCACACGGTGTGCTGCAGCATAACGGCAGCGGGATCAGGGAGCAGCTGTGCTGACCACATGGCAAAGCAAGGCAACATCTGTCTCTCCTGGGCTGCTGGCTCTCTGCCACCTCCCACTCAGGGGAAAGCATGTAATGAATCACCTCCTGTGGTGTTCGCTGGAGGTTGGGCTCAGCTGCGTGCAGGTTTTGCTGGCCCTTACCTCAGCGCAGCCCTCAGCAGCACAGGCTGGATTGAATTTGTACTTTCCCACAGCTGCAGTGCAACCAAAGCTCTGGATGGTGCATCTGTGTGTTCCCCTGACAGTGACACAGTTATCTGTCACCTCATCTCAGCACAGCTTACGCAGCTCCCAGCCCTGCACAGAAACGTGCCAGTGCCGTGACTGCTGTGCTGCTGATGCACGAGCATCTCCTGTAGTGCTGCCACAGAGCACAGCTTGGAAGGAGAGAGCATGACTGCCAGATACAGGCTGGCACAAATCCGTAACACCAGCACATCCCAAATGCTGAGGGCTCCTCATAGTTTTAGGTAAGGTAAGAGCTTCACGTAGAAGGTGAGAGCCTGCTACCTTAACACAGCCTGACAATTTCACTCAGCTGTACTGCAACAGAGCCATTGCTGCAGATAAACGAGTTCTTATTAAGATAAATATAGAGAGTCTTCCCATCCCCTGCTTTCTGCCTCCCCTTCTGCTCAAGTAGTCACCACCAAATGAGTTGGAAGAAACGCGTTTCCCTCCCGTGTTCCTGGAGCCCTTCCAAACACTCCTCTGCTGGTTGGGTCTGCAGAAGGATTGCAGCCGGTGCTGCAGCTGTGGGGGCACACGTGTGGTCTGCTAGGAGCGTGGTTCCACACCGAGCCCCAGGGGATCCTGGTTGTCTCATTTCTAACCTTGCGTGGCAGGCACCGAGTTCACATCCATGTCACCGCTTCCCTGAGGACTGCTTTCCTGAGATGCTCCTTGTGTCACCAGCTGAGGCTGTGAGGAGATACACCAGAATGAAAACACCCACACGGCATCAGTACCAGGAGCCAAAATCGCAAATGCACGAGGTAGATGCAAAGCACGGTGCTTTTAATCACTGCTATTTACACCAGGCTGTGCAGTGCTGAAGGTGTGCCCACTTGCCATTCCTTCCTACAGCCTAATGGTTGGCAACCCTGCACGCAGCAGGGGGGTTGAAACTAGATGATCATTATGGTCTCTTTCTACCCAGGCCATTCTGTGATTCTATGATCCCAATGCACACGAGAGCATACAGCAGTGTGTGTGGTGTCCTCATACAATCACAGCAGGCTCTGAATGGTGCCTGAGTCCATCCTGAGCCACTGCGTGTCTGACACGAGAGCTTGAAAAACCTCCTGTGGAGAAAAACCTCTGTGGAGAACTGGTTTCTCAGCCTGGAGAACACCTCTTACATTTCAGGATAGTTTCCTGTCCTGAAAAGCAAAGTGTTTTGTCCTCTGAAAATTCAAAACCAAAGGTCTGCTCCGCTTCTTCCGTATTGGTTCCCCTCCCCCTGAATAAACCTCTTCAGGTGGTAAATGAATTTTAAACTGAGGCGTCGCAATGCTTCATTAACCAAAGCGAGAGCAAAACATGCTGAAGCATTACAACAAAAGAGTCGGGGTGGAAAAAGTTTCATCTTCAGCAAATTGGCACGCATTGAAGGACAAAGATTTCTCTGACGGATTGCTCTGCATGGCTTTGTGTGCAGCAATGCCTTCAGTTACAGCTCTGGCACACAGCTCCATGAATTCAGCCCCTCCCAAGCCCAGAATGGCTGGCAGTGCTGCCTGTCCCACCGGTACCCATCAGAGATGTCAGGTGCTGGGAAGGACTTCAGCACGCTATGGATGCTTGCAGGCCGGGCACGCCAAGCACTGCTCTGCAAGACCTGCTCTGGGCAGGGGTTGGCACTAATGGACCTCCAGTGGTCCCTTCCAACCCTGAGTACCCTGTGGTTCTGAAAAGGAAAAGGAGCACAGGAACACACACAGCCCCTCACCGCCACCACCAGACAGCTCTACCAGCTGCTCTACAAACGGGCTCTGAAACCCCTCCCCAGACTGATGGAGCACATACTTCACTTCTTTGCTTACCAGGACTCTACAGTAACAGAGCTTCACGGCCACAGCCTCCCTGCCATAGTTCAGCCTGCATCACAGTGACAGCAGAAGCAAGGACTGAATGTATGCCTCCCACAGAGCTTCATTGCCTATTCTGTCCCCTACCAGGCTGGGAGCAGAACTGCACTGCTGAAGGTTAAACCTGCCTGCTTCAGACTGGTCGATGAATGGCAGAAACTCCCTGCCAGCTCCTCCTTTGGCCTCTGCCTTTGCATGCACCCATTGGAGTTCACAGCTACCCAGGCAGGACCCATCAGTTTGTACCATTGTCCAAGACAGGGTGGTAGTCCTGCATTCCACCAGTTTAAGAAATAAATCAAGTTATTCTACCCTGCATTCCCTCGGAAACTCAGAGCCCTCTGTGTTCTGCACGTAGCTCCACTCTGCCTTCTCCTGGTGCCTGGGCACTTTCCACTAAGTCTCAGTGCTGTCTCAGCTGAGGCCTCCCTCCTCTCTCCTCCCAATTTCTGCCTCCCCTCCAGCACACAGCCAGGTCAAATCACACCTGCAGATGGCTCTCTCTCTTACCCAGTCTCAAATTCATTAATACCCAGGCTGCTCCCAAGCAACCTGCAAAGCACCGACCTTCACTGGTCCTTGGGAAGGACCAAAACCAGCCCTGGACTGCTGGCCTGCATGCAACCACCCAAATACCAGCCTCTATCTCAGCTTTTATACAGTGAGTGCATCCTGCCCGGTGTTGCTCTGCTCTCATCAGTGCTTCTTTTTAGCACTAACACTCCTCTCCTAGATATTTCCTTCCAGGTGAGCTGCAAGTTAAAAATAACTCCTAATGGTCAGCTTTTGTGCTCCCTGAAATCCCCGTGTTTGCCTCAGGAGTCTGAAATTCTGCTGTAAAGCCATTTATAACTTCTGGTGTGTTGCTCCAGAAGTTCTCAGACTCCGGTGAGTGTACTGCTACTGCAGCTCCACAAAGCACTGACAAACCTCTCATTCAGGAGGTTCCAGACCACAGAGCCTTCAGGGAACACCTCTCTGTTCATTTTTACAGTGATACCTTCAATCCATGCAACCTGGGGAATGAGAGGCCTGGCTTCTGACTGCACACCTCTGGATTGCTGCAGTGAGTGCACAGCGTGGCTTTGGTCTGCAATTCTTTGTGGTAACAGCTGTGCAATAAATGGAACAGTCTGTGGGATTTGTGTGGCTTTGTGTTTTGTTTTGGTTTTTAAAGACAGATCCCAGACCATTACTTGTTTGCAGGACTGAATATCCTTATTGATTAAAAGTGTGGGTTTTTTTTTTCAAGCCTTCATCTTGCAGCTACCGATTCTCACTAATCTTTTGCTGGCTGCAGAGAAGAGCCTCCTGCTGGCAGCACTCACTGTTTTGTTGTTCACCAAATTTCCCTTTTTTTAGCTTAATTCTAAGTTTCTTGTTTAGAAACAAATGGACGTGCTGAGCAATCGCTGCAGTGTTTCAGGACTCCTGGGACGACAGCCCCCTGTGCCTGAGAATGGAATCTGTGTCCTGGC